>JAOBYG010346628.1:0-16338 GCA_025403545.1 Epizoanthus stellaris
AATAACTTCTTGTGTCTTTATCAGATCCTAGACTCGCGTATTTATGCATTATTCCAATGATCACGTAACTCTTCAGTGCCACTATAATCTGTGTGATGGAGTCTTTATTCTTTAACTTCACTCTAAAACCTAGACTATTTTATAATATCTTGCCCCTTGTTTCGAACCTAAGACTTTATTTAGTAGTTTGTGCAAAACTGCAAAATTTGAACACTAATAACCTTCACATGATGAAACTTGAAATACTGCTTTACCTAAAGAGTGAGAAATATTAGTCCTAAAGAGCTCTCGTCGGGCTCTCACAAGTTATAAACATACATTGAATATCCGCGTTGATACGCACGATGGACCCGCGCCTGGTATTAGGTTGCTGATTTGCTGATCCCACTCGACGTACTCAGACACGGTAAGAAATTGACTAGAATCTGACAGTCGGATAGCGTGCTATCCAATCAGACGATTTGTTTGGTATGGTATTGTTCCGGAGATATGAGTATGACATTGGCATTGTTAACCAGCAAAGGATATGTTTTCTTATTCCTTTGCAGATCGGTTGATCATTTAACTTGTCAGTGAAGAAACATCTGTTCCAGTATTGCTAACCTGTTGATCTGTCGCTCGTCAGTGAAGGAATGATATTTGCAATATTTAGTGCTTCGTGCATCGGCGGCTCAAGAAAGAAGAAACGAACGTATCTGAAGATACACACATCGTTTGCATGCTAGTGATCAACAACGTTCACTGCTTCGCGGATCGGCGGCTCACCAGTGAAGGAACGAACGTATCTGAAGATACACACATAGGCTGCTTTCTTGTAAACAGAATGTTTTACTGCTCTGCGGACTGACGAATCACCAGCGAAGGAGAGAATGTGCTTTAAGATACGCACATCCTTTGCTTGCCACTGAAGAACAATGCCTTTTGGCTTTTCAGTTTCTGTTCAGCGGATCGGTAACCCGGTAGTGAAAAAGCGAGAAGTGTCTACGAAACTTTTCAAATTCAAAGGGTACTTAATAGAGCTCTTACATGGAGGGCAAGAGAAGTGTGTTTTTAAAGGTTTTGCTACAAGTCGACTCACCAATAAATCAGTCGAGAAAAACCTCGCTCCGCTTGTTGTTTCGAGATTCGCTTGCACTCGTACTTTTTGTTTCTGGACTGATTTATTGGTGAGTCGACTTGTAGCAAGTCTACAAGATATGAAGCTTGTGCTGGTACAAAGTGCCCTTTGGCGAGTCACTGTTCTTTGAGATATTGAATGCAACATTTACACAAAAAAAGAATAAATATTTTATTGAGAAATCGAAATCGAGTTTTGACACCATTTAACCCTAGATAACGTCGGAGATTACGTTATAAAAAACTGTAATTACAGCGCTGCACACTGTGTCTACGTTTCTTCGTTTGTTGTCGGTACTTTTGCAGGCATTGTTTCATGACGCTCTTGTACTTGCACTGGCTCGTGCAAGGTCAGATTGTCAGGAACGGCGTCTGTCCCAAGGTGGCCATGAAGACGTCTTGCTATAACACGCTCGACATTATCGTTATGGAGTTGACGATCGAGTCTTCCTGGGATCTCTGCATGGCGTCTTGAGAGTCCATCAAGGTTACATTGACTCAGTTCCAATACCATGCACTCTAGATCACGTAGTTTCTCGCTTTGCTGCCGCTGCTGCTGATTCTGTAGATATTGGTTTTGCTTCAGTTCATCCACTACACTTAGGATTTGTTGCATTTGACGCATTTCAGTGACTTCCCTGTGAAAATACAAACGAATCACGTAGGTTAAAATCAAAGATCCTGTGTAAGGACCTTTTCAAACTATGACGGATGGGATTTTGTAGATGCAAAATAAACATAACACACAGTCCTCCTGTTTTTAAATGAAATGAAAGAAGTGAAGCTCGGATCGGATAGGCGGATGTGCCCACTCGCTCCTTGCTTGTTCACACTTCTGTTTGAATCGTTATTGATGAGAAATAAGGTGTTAGTTTTGACTAACTCCAAGTTAAAACGCTTTTACGTATGTTCATAAAAGTTGTGTTTTTTTTACAGTCAACAATTTTGGGAAATAGTGAAATTATCGGCTTGTTTTCACCAAAAAGGAGGACACACCTTGAGTTGTTTGGATTAAGTGACCTTCCCCCTTATGTGCCTGCACGAAAATCTATTCGGTTTATTTGACCCGATGTATTCTTCGAAAACTTCGGCAAGCCACGGAACTTATTTTTAGTAGGACCCTTTCTATATTTTAGTAATTGATATGTTCAACGGCTGCTTACGGTGTTTACAGTTGCAAATTATGACACAGATTGGGTTTTACAACATATACATCGAGTTCGTTTGCAAAACCTATTTACCCGTTTACCACATCTTTTAACAATTTCATTCAATATTAAAGTATAGTAACACTCCAGAATATGATCAATTTTCTAAGTTTCTACTGACCTAGAAAGTGAAAATAGTCCATTGCTCGAAATTTGCAGTGACGAATGCCCACGCGCACTGGCGCTGGTAGTAGCGGTCGAACTCGATGACGCGTGGTGCGTAGCGCCTGTGTGCATTTTGTATCACGAGATCCGGGTTTGATAACTTGACAGTAGCCGGCTAGTTATGTGAAGCGCTAGTTATATATTCTCTATTTAATGAAATATTTAATGAAATATTAATGAACTATTTAATGAAATATTGTTAAAATTTGTTATTGTGTTTGAGTGGACCAATGAGGAAATCAATGAGAAGTGTAAATCAATTAATCAATGAATATATGAACATCTAATTATTTACAGCACGTGCACTGATCGGTGGCTCCACAGTGAAGGAAATGATCCATTGATCGGTGGCACGCTAACAACTGTTCTCAGTAGATCGTCATTGAAAGAACAATTTTTCAGTACTTCGCACATTGGCAGTTCACCACTACTATGTTCGATTTGTAGTTCATTGGTGAAGGATCTATTTATTCAATGTTTAGCAGATCTGTGACTCACCAGTGAACTGAAGGAACAAGTTCAATAATTTCTTAACCTGGATCTGATCAGTGGAGGAACGAATATGTTTGATAATCCACTGATCGGTGGCTCACCAGTGAAGGAACGAATATGTTTGATAATCGACTGATCCGTGGCTCACCAGTGAAGGAACGAATTTGTTTGATAATCCACTGATCCGTAGCTCACCAGTGAAGGAACGAATGTGTTTGATAATCCACTGATCCGTGGCTCACCAGTGAAGGAACGAATATGTTTGATAAGCCACGGATCGTTGGGTCACCAGTGAAGGAACGAATATGTTTGATAATCACTGATCGGTGGCTCACCAGTGAAGGAACGAATGTCTTTGATAAATATCCACTGATCGGCGGCTCCACAGCGAAGGAACGAATAAATTTGCTAATCAACGGATCCGTGGTTTACCACTAAAGGAACGAATATGTTTGATAATCCACTGATCCGTGGCTCACCAGTGAAGGAACGAATATGTTTGATAATCCACTGATCTGTAGCTCACCAGTGAAGGAACGAATATGTTTGATAATCCACTGATCCGTGGCTCATCAGTGAAGGAATTAAGTAATACATTTGATAATCCACCGATCGGTGGCTCACCAGTGAAGGAACGAACATGTTTTATAATCCACGGATTGGTGGTTCACCAGTAAAGGAACGAATACGTTTGAGAATCCACTGATCGGTAGCAAGGGACGAATGTGTTTGACAATTCACTGATCAGTGGTTCGCCAGTGAAGGAACAAATATCTTTGACAATCCACTGGTCGTTCGCAAGGAACGAATGTGTTTGACAATTCACTGATCAGTGGTTCGCCAGAGAGAAGGAACGAATATGTTTGAGAATCCACTGATCGGTGGCAAGGAACGAATGTGTTTGACAATTCACTGATCAGTGTTTCGCCAGTGAAGGAACGAATATGTTTGAGAATCCACTCATCGGTGGCAAGGAACGAATGTGTTTGACAACTCACTGATCATTGGTTCGCCAGTGAAGGAACAAATATGTTTGACAATCCACTGATCACTGGCAAGGAACGAATGTGTTTGACAATTCACTGATCATGCAGTGGTTCGTCAGTGAAGGAACGAATATGTTTGAGAATTAACGGATTGGTTGTTCACAAGTAAAGGAACGAATATGTTTGTTAATCGACTGATCGGTGGCTCACCAGTTAAGAAATGAATATGTTTTATAATCCACGGAGCGGTGGTTCACCAGTAAAGGAAGGAATATGTTTGATAATCGACTGATCGGTGGCTCACCAGTAAAGGAACGAATATGTTTGAGAAACCACTGATCCGTCGTTCAGCAGTGAAGGAACTATTATGTTTGAGAATCCACTGATCGGTGGTAAGGAACGAATGTTTTTGACAATTCACTGATCAGTGGTTCGCCAGTGAAGGAACGAATATGTTTGACAATCCACTGATGGTTGGCAAGGAACGAATGTGTTTGACATTTCACTGATCAGTGGTTCGCCAGTGAAGGAACGAATATGTTTGGGAATCCACTGATCGGTGGCTCACCGGCAGCGAAGACCGAATATGTTTAAAGAGGCTTAGCCGATCATTTGCGCGCTAGTAAAGGAACAAATTTGTATCGGTTGCTCACCAGTAAGTCTAGTAAAGGAAATAATGTATTTGACAATCAGTTGCTTGCTGGTGAAGAACTAGGTATTAGTGCTTCGCGGATCAGGAGGTGCGGAGCTAGTAAAAGCACGAAAATAGAAATGTTCACAGCAGTACACTAACAGAAACTGTCTGTATTAAATCGTTTGACCTTATCTGAGACACAATGATGAGATCGTAATTTCAGTTAGGCTTATGTTGAGAAGAGTGGATGAGGGATCTGGCATGGGGGAGATGCAAACTATGAAAAACTACAAATAGTCCTAGTATATAGAAAAATGCTTGCATACCTCCCTTTTTCATTGAGATCTACGAAACTGCGTCGACAGGTATCCAGACTCAATAAGAATAACTTCTTGTGTCTTTATCAGATCCTAGACTCCTGTATTTATGCATTATTCCTATGATCACGTAACTCTTCAGTGCCACTATTACTATAATCTGTGTGATGGAGTCTTTCTTTTTTAACTTCACTCTAAAACATAGCGTATTCTATAATATCTTGCCCCTTGTTTCGAACCTAAGACTTGATTTAGTAGTTCGTGCAAAACTGCAAAAAACACTAATATTACGTTCAGATTCAGATGATGAAACTTGAAATACACTTTACCTAAAGAGTGAGAAATATTTGTCCTCAACAGCCTGGTCGGGCTCTCATAAGTTATAAACATACACTGAGTATGTTTGATAATCGACTGATCGGTGGCTCATCAGTGAAGGAATTAACTAATACATTTGACAATCCACCGATCGGTGTCTCACCAGGGAAGGAACGAATATACGTTTGATAATCGACTGATCAGTTGCTCACCAGTGAAGGAACGAACATTTTCATAATCCACTGATCGGTGGCTCACCAGTGAAGGAGCGAATATGTTTGATAATCGATTGATCGGTGGCTCACCAGTAAACGAATGAGTATGTTTGATAATCCACTGATCGGTGGCCCACAAGTAAAGGAATGAATATGTTTGATAATCCACTGATCGGTGGTTCACCACCAAAGGAACGAATACGTTTGATAATCGACTAATCGGTGGCTCACCAGTGAAGGAACGAATATGTTTGATAATCCACTTATTGGTCGTTCACCAGTGAAGGAACTAATATGTTTGACAATCCACTGATCGGTGCCTCCCCAGTATACGAACCAATAGGCAATATGTTTGACAATTCACTGATCAGTGGTTCGCCAGTGAAGGAACAAATAATAAATATGTTTAACAATCGACTGATCGGAGGCAAGGAACGACTGATGTGTTTGAGAATTCACTGATCAGTGGTTCGTCAGTGAAGGAACGAATATGTTGAATCCACTGATCGGTGGCAAGGAACGAACGTGTTTGACAATTCGCTGATCAGTGGTTCGCCAGTGAAGAAACGAATATGTTTCAGAATCCACTGATCTGTGGCGAGGAACGAATGTGTTTGACAATTCACTGATCAGTGGTTCGCCAGTGAAGGAACAAATATGTTTAACAATCCAGTAATCGGAGGCAAGCCGGAACGAATCTGTTTGAGAATTCACTGATCAGTGGTTCGCCAGTGAAGGAACGAATATATTTGACAATCCACTGATCGGTGGCTCCCCAGTAAATGAACTAATATGTTTGACAATTCACTGATCAGAGGTTTGCCAGTGAAGGAACGAATATGTTGAATCCACTGATCGGTGGCAAGGAACGAACGCCTGTTTGACAATTCGCTGATCAGTGGTTCGCCAGTGAAGAAACGAATATGTTTGAGAATCCACTGATCTGTGGCAAGGAACGAATGTGTTTGACAATTCACTGATCAGTGGTTCGCCAGTGAAGGAACGAATATATTTGAGAATCCACTGATCGGTGGCTCACCAGCGACGACCGAATATGTTGAAAGAGGCTTAGATAATTTGGCGCGCTAGTAAAGGAACAAATTTGTATCGGTTGCTCACCAGTAAGTCTAGTAAAGGAAATAATGTATTTGAGAATCAGTTGCTTGCTGGTGATGTAAACAGTATTTTTTCAAAGTGCCAATAGATAACATGTTGTTGTTGTTGTTGTTGTTATTGGTGAAGGACTAGGTATTAGTGCTTCGCGGATCAGGAGGTGCGGAGCTAGTAAAAGCACGAAAATAGAAATGTTCACAGCAGTACACTAACAGAAACTGTCTGTATTAAATCGTTTGACCTTATCTGAGACACAATGATGAGATCGTAATTTCAGTTAGGCTTATGTTGAGAAGAGTGGATGAGGGATCTGGCATGGGGGAGATGCAAACTATGAAAAACTACAAATAGTCCTAGTATATAGAAAAATGCTTGCATACCTCCCTTTTTCATTGAGATCTACGAAACTGCGTCGACAGGTATCCAGACTCAATAAGAATAACTTCTTGTGTCTTTATCAGATCCTAGACTCGCGTATTTATGCATTATTCCAATGATCACGTAACTCTTCAGTGCCACTATAATCTGTGTGATGGAGTCTTTATTCTTTAACTTCACTCTAAAACCTAGACTATTTTATAATATCTTGCCCCTTGTTTCGAACCTAAGACTTTATTTAGTAGTTTGTGCAAAACTGCAAAATTTGAACACTAATAACCTTCACATGATGAAACTTGAAATACTGCTTTACCTAAAGAGTGAGAAATATTAGTCCTAAAGAGCTCTCGTCGGGCTCTCACAAGTTATAAACATACATTGAATATCCGCGTTGATACGCACGATGGACCCGCGCCTGGTATTAGGTTGCTGATTTGCTGATCCCACTCGACGTACTCAGACACGGTAAGAAATTGACTAGAATCTGACAGTCGGATAGCGTGCTATCCAATCAGACGATTTGTTTGGTATGGTATTGTTCCGGAGATATGAGTATGACATTGGCATTGTTAACCAGCAAAGGATATGTTTTCTTATTCCTTTGCAGATCGGTTGATCATTTAACTTGTCAGTGAAGAAACATCTGTTCCAGTATTGCTAACCTGTTGATCTGTCGCTCGTCAGTGAAGGAATGATATTTGCAATATTTAGTGCTTCGTGCATCGGCGGCTCAAGAAAGAAGAAACGAACGTATCTGAAGATACACACATCGTTTGCATGCTAGTGATCAACAACGTTCACTGCTTCGCGGATCGGCGGCTCACCAGTGAAGGAACGAACGTATCTGAAGATACACACATAGGCTGCTTTCTTGTAAACAGAATGTTTTACTGCTCTGCGGACTGACGAATCACCAGCGAAGGAGAGAATGTGCTTTAAGATACGCACATCCTTTGCTTGCCACTGAAGAACAATGCCTTTTGGCTTTTCAGTTTCTGTTCAGCGGATCGGTAACCCGGTAGTGAAAAAGCGAGAAGTGTCTACGAAACTTTTCAAATTCAAAGGGTACTTAATAGAGCTCTTACATGGAGGGCAAGAGAAGTGTGTTTTTAAAGGTTTTGCTACAAGTCGACTCACCAATAAATCAGTCGAGAAAAACCTCGCTCCGCTTGTTGTTTCGAGATTCGCTTGCACTCGTACTTTTTGTTTCTGGACTGATTTATTGGTGAGTCGACTTGTAGCAAGTCTACAAGATATGAAGCTTGTGCTGGTACAAAGTGCCCTTTGGCGAGTCACTGTTCTTTGAGATATTGAATGCAACATTTACACAAAAAAAGAATAAATATTTTATTGAGAAATCGAAATCGAGTTTTGACACCATTTAACCCTAGATAACGTCGGAGATTACGTTATAAAAAACTGTAATTACAGCGCTGCACACTGTGTCTACGTTTCTTCGTTTGTTGTCGGTACTTTTGCAGGCATTGTTTCATGACGCTCTTGTACTTGCACTGGCTCGTGCAAGGTCAGATTGTCAGGAACGGCGTCTGTCCCAAGGTGGCCATGAAGACGTCTTGCTATAACACGCTCGACATTATCGTTATGGAGTTGACGATCGAGTCTTCCTGGGATCTCTGCATGGCGTCTTGAGAGTCCATCAAGGTTACATTGACTCAGTTCCAATACCATGCACTCTAGATCACGTAGTTTCTCGCTTTGCTGCCGCTGCTGCTGATTCTGTAGATATTGGTTTTGCTTCAGTTCATCCACTACACTTAGGATTTGTTGCATTTGACGCATTTCAGTGACTTCCCTGTGAAAATACAAACGAATCACGTAGGTTAAAATCAAAGATCCTGTGTAAGGACCTTTTCAAACTATGACGGATGGGATTTTGTAGATGCAAAATAAACATAACACACAGTCCTCCTGTTTTTAAATGAAATGAAAGAAGTGAAGCTCGGATCGGATAGGCGGATGTGCCCACTCGCTCCTTGCTTGTTCACACTTCTGTTTGAATCGTTATTGATGAGAAATAAGGTGTTAGTTTTGACTAACTCCAAGTTAAAACGCTTTTACGTATGTTCATAAAAGTTGTGTTTTTTTTACAGTCAACAATTTTGGGAAATAGTGAAATTATCGGCTTGTTTTCACCAAAAAGGAGGACACACCTTGAGTTGTTTGGATTAAGTGACCTTCCCCCTTATGTGCCTGCACGAAAATCTATTCGGTTTATTTGACCCGATGTATTCTTCGAAAACTTCGGCAAGCCACGGAACTTATTTTTAGTAGGACCCTTTCTATATTTTAGTAATTGATATGTTCAACGGCTGCTTACGGTGTTTACAGTTGCAAATTATGACACAGATTGGGTTTTACAACATATACATCGAGTTCGTTTGCAAAACCTATTTACCCGTTTACCACATCTTTTAACAATTTCATTCAATATTAAAGTATAGTAACACTCCAGAATATGATCAATTTTCTAAGTTTCTACTGACCTAGAAAGTGAAAATAGTCCATTGCTCGAAATTTGCAGTGACGAATGCCCACGCGCACTGGCGCTGGTAGTAGCGGTCGAACTCGATGACGCGTGGTGCGTAGCGCCTGTGTGCATTTTGTATCACGAGATCCGGGTTTGATAACTTGACAGTAGCCGGCTAGTTATGTGAAGCGCTAGTTATATATTCTCTATTTAATGAAATATTTAATGAAATATTAATGAACTATTTAATGAAATATTGTTAAAATTTGTTATTGTGTTTGAGTGGACCAATGAGGAAATCAATGAGAAGTGTAAATCAATTAATCAATGAATATATGAACATCTAATTATTTACAGCACGTGCACTGATCGGTGGCTCCACAGTGAAGGAAATGATCCATTGATCGGTGGCACGCTAACAACTGTTCTCAGTAGATCGTCATTGAAAGAACAATTTTTCAGTACTTCGCACATTGGCAGTTCACCACTACTATGTTCGATTTGTAGTTCATTGGTGAAGGATCTATTTATTCAATGTTTAGCAGATCTGTGACTCACCAGTGAACTGAAGGAACAAGTTCAATAATTTCTTAACCTGGATCTGATCAGTGGAGGAACGAATATGTTTGATAATCCACTGATCGGTGGCTCACCAGTGAAGGAACGAATATGTTTGATAATCGACTGATCCGTGGCTCACCAGTGAAGGAACGAATTTGTTTGATAATCCACTGATCCGTAGCTCACCAGTGAAGGAACGAATGTGTTTGATAATCCACTGATCCGTGGCTCACCAGTGAAGGAACGAATATGTTTGATAAGCCACGGATCGTTGGGTCACCAGTGAAGGAACGAATATGTTTGATAATCACTGATCGGTGGCTCACCAGTGAAGGAACGAATGTCTTTGATAAATATCCACTGATCGGCGGCTCCACAGCGAAGGAACGAATAAATTTGCTAATCAACGGATCCGTGGTTTACCACTAAAGGAACGAATATGTTTGATAATCCACTGATCCGTGGCTCACCAGTGAAGGAACGAATATGTTTGATAATCCACTGATCTGTAGCTCACCAGTGAAGGAACGAATATGTTTGATAATCCACTGATCCGTGGCTCATCAGTGAAGGAATTAAGTAATACATTTGATAATCCACCGATCGGTGGCTCACCAGTGAAGGAACGAACATGTTTTATAATCCACGGATTGGTGGTTCACCAGTAAAGGAACGAATACGTTTGAGAATCCACTGATCGGTAGCAAGGGACGAATGTGTTTGACAATTCACTGATCAGTGGTTCGCCAGTGAAGGAACAAATATCTTTGACAATCCACTGGTCGTTCGCAAGGAACGAATGTGTTTGACAATTCACTGATCAGTGGTTCGCCAGAGAGAAGGAACGAATATGTTTGAGAATCCACTGATCGGTGGCAAGGAACGAATGTGTTTGACAATTCACTGATCAGTGTTTCGCCAGTGAAGGAACGAATATGTTTGAGAATCCACTCATCGGTGGCAAGGAACGAATGTGTTTGACAACTCACTGATCATTGGTTCGCCAGTGAAGGAACAAATATGTTTGACAATCCACTGATCACTGGCAAGGAACGAATGTGTTTGACAATTCACTGATCATGCAGTGGTTCGTCAGTGAAGGAACGAATATGTTTGAGAATTAACGGATTGGTTGTTCACAAGTAAAGGAACGAATATGTTTGTTAATCGACTGATCGGTGGCTCACCAGTTAAGAAATGAATATGTTTTATAATCCACGGAGCGGTGGTTCACCAGTAAAGGAAGGAATATGTTTGATAATCGACTGATCGGTGGCTCACCAGTAAAGGAACGAATATGTTTGAGAAACCACTGATCCGTCGTTCAGCAGTGAAGGAACTATTATGTTTGAGAATCCACTGATCGGTGGTAAGGAACGAATGTTTTTGACAATTCACTGATCAGTGGTTCGCCAGTGAAGGAACGAATATGTTTGACAATCCACTGATGGTTGGCAAGGAACGAATGTGTTTGACATTTCACTGATCAGTGGTTCGCCAGTGAAGGAACGAATATGTTTGGGAATCCACTGATCGGTGGCTCACCGGCAGCGAAGACCGAATATGTTTAAAGAGGCTTAGCCGATCATTTGCGCGCTAGTAAAGGAACAAATTTGTATCGGTTGCTCACCAGTAAGTCTAGTAAAGGAAATAATGTATTTGACAATCAGTTGCTTGCTGGTGAAGAACTAGGTATTAGTGCTTCGCGGATCAGGAGGTGCGGAGCTAGTAAAAGCACGAAAATAGAAATGTTCACAGCAGTACACTAACAGAAACTGTCTGTATTAAATCGTTTGACCTTATCTGAGACACAATGATGAGATCGTAATTTCAGTTAGGCTTATGTTGAGAAGAGTGGATGAGGGATCTGGCATGGGGGAGATGCAAACTATGAAAAACTACAAATAGTCCTAGTATATAGAAAAATGCTTGCATACCTCCCTTTTTCATTGAGATCTACGAAACTGCGTCGACAGGTATCCAGACTCAATAAGAATAACTTCTTGTGTCTTTATCAGATCCTAGACTCCTGTATTTATGCATTATTCCTATGATCACGTAACTCTTCAGTGCCACTATTACTATAATCTGTGTGATGGAGTCTTTCTTTTTTAACTTCACTCTAAAACATAGCGTATTCTATAATATCTTGCCCCTTGTTTCGAACCTAAGACTTGATTTAGTAGTTCGTGCAAAACTGCAAAAAACACTAATATTACGTTCAGATTCAGATGATGAAACTTGAAATACACTTTACCTAAAGAGTGAGAAATATTTGTCCTCAACAGCCTGGTCGGGCTCTCATAAGTTATAAACATACACTGAGTATGTTTGATAATCGACTGATCGGTGGCTCATCAGTGAAGGAATTAACTAATACATTTGACAATCCACCGATCGGTGTCTCACCAGGGAAGGAACGAATATACGTTTGATAATCGACTGATCAGTTGCTCACCAGTGAAGGAACGAACATTTTCATAATCCACTGATCGGTGGCTCACCAGTGAAGGAGCGAATATGTTTGATAATCGATTGATCGGTGGCTCACCAGTAAACGAATGAGTATGTTTGATAATCCACTGATCGGTGGCCCACAAGTAAAGGAATGAATATGTTTGATAATCCACTGATCGGTGGTTCACCACCAAAGGAACGAATACGTTTGATAATCGACTAATCGGTGGCTCACCAGTGAAGGAACGAATATGTTTGATAATCCACTTATTGGTCGTTCACCAGTGAAGGAACTAATATGTTTGACAATCCACTGATCGGTGCCTCCCCAGTATACGAACCAATAGGCAATATGTTTGACAATTCACTGATCAGTGGTTCGCCAGTGAAGGAACAAATAATAAATATGTTTAACAATCGACTGATCGGAGGCAAGGAACGACTGATGTGTTTGAGAATTCACTGATCAGTGGTTCGTCAGTGAAGGAACGAATATGTTGAATCCACTGATCGGTGGCAAGGAACGAACGTGTTTGACAATTCGCTGATCAGTGGTTCGCCAGTGAAGAAACGAATATGTTTCAGAATCCACTGATCTGTGGCGAGGAACGAATGTGTTTGACAATTCACTGATCAGTGGTTCGCCAGTGAAGGAACAAATATGTTTAACAATCCAGTAATCGGAGGCAAGCCGGAACGAATCTGTTTGAGAATTCACTGATCAGTGGTTCGCCAGTGAAGGAACGAATATATTTGACAATCCACTGATCGGTGGCTCCCCAGTAAATGAACTAATATGTTTGACAATTCACTGATCAGAGGTTTGCCAGTGAAGGAACGAATATGTTGAATCCACTGATCGGTGGCAAGGAACGAACGCCTGTTTGACAATTCGCTGATCAGTGGTTCGCCAGTGAAGAAACGAATATGTTTGAGAATCCACTGATCTGTGGCAAGGAACGAATGTGTTTGACAATTCACTGATCAGTGGTTCGCCAGTGAAGGAACGAATATATTTGAGAATCCACTGATCGGTGGCTCACCAGCGACGACCGAATATGTTGAAAGAGGCTTAGATAATTTGGCGCGCTAGTAAAGGAACAAATTTGTATCGGTTGCTCACCAGTAAGTCTAGTAAAGGAAATAATGTATTTGAGAATCAGTTGCTTGCTGGTGATGTAAACAGTATTTTTTCAAAGTGCCAATAGATAACATGTTGTTGTTGTTGTTGTTGTTATTGGTGAAGGACTAGGTATTAGTGCTTCGCGGATCAGGAGGTGCGGAGCTAGTAAAAGCACGAAAATAGAAATGTTCACAGCAGTACACTAACAGAAACTGTCTGTATTAAATCGTTTGACCTTATCTGAGACACAATGATGAGATCGTAATTTCAGTTAGGCTTATGTTGAGAAGAGTGGATGAGGGATCTGGCATGGGGGAGATGCAAACTATGAAAAACTACAAATAGTCCTAGTATATAGAAAAATGCTTGCATACCTCCCTTTTTCATTGAGATCTACGAAACTGCGTCGACAGGTATCCAGACTCAATAAGAATAACTTCTTGTGTCTTTATCAGATCCTAGACTCGCGTATTTATGCATTATTCCAATGATCACGTAACTCTTCAGTTCCACTATTACTATAATCTGTGTGATGGAGTCTTTATTCTTTAACTTCACTCTAAAACATAGCCTATTTTATAATATCTTGCCCCTTGTTTCGAACCTAAGACTTTATTTAGTAGTTTGTGCAAAACTACAAAATGTGAACACTAATAACGTTCACATGATGAAACTTGAAATACCGCTTTACCTAAAGAGTGAGAAATATTAGTCCTAAAGAGCTCTCGTCGTCGGGCTCTCACAAGTTATAAACATACATTGAATATCCGAGCATTCACAAAAAATGTTTGGGGAGGCACTTATGTCCAGAATCGAACACACTTTAGGATTTTACAGATTTTACGGATTTTTGTCGAGAATAACGGATTTTATTGATTATTCAACAAAATGCAGATGAGCTGTATCAAGAACCCCCTTACGGATTTTATGGATTTTACGAAATTTACTGATTCTACGGATTTCTGTAGAGAATTACGGAATTTACTGATTATTCAACAAAATGCAAATGAGCTGTTCCAAGAACCCTCTTACAGATTTTACGTATTTTACAGATTTGACAGATTTTACGGATTTTTGTCGATAATTACCGATTTTATTAAGAGAAGGCCTCCTTTATATTAATTTCCAGAAGAAATGACCATGTATTACAAATTTGAGCTTCTTCATCACCTATATAATTTTCGGCATATTAGCACACTCTTTCTTTTATATCAGAACTATTCCCAGCTGGAACAACCTACCAAGTGAAACTGTAACTGCAAATTCTGTTGTTAATTTCCATTCTCTAGTTAAATAAGGTCGTGAATCACTGAAGTATTTATTAGCTGGCCTCTGCCCGTGCCTGGATTAGCTTGTATTAGCTAGAAATAGCACTATTAACTATTAGTTACTGTAACTGTAACCGCCTTATATACACACCAAGATCAAGGACTGCTACTTTTGGCGACGGGGCCTTTTCTGCATCTGCACCGGTACTTTGGAACAGCTTTTAGCTGTTTTTAAATCTTGACTCAAAACTCATCTTTTTAATGGACAATTTTATAGACAATTTTTATCGGTTTTTAATCTTCTTTTTAATATTGTTAAAAGCATCGAGACTACTGTATGATGCGTTTTTAAGAACTTTATTATTATTATTATTATTATTATTATTATTATTATTGATGTTTGGCCTAGAAGCACAGTTAGTGATTGATGCTGTCCTTAAACTGGATATTGAACCTGTTGCAAACACCACCTACCCGGAATATGTCATTCAGCAGAAGCAACAGCTGGAAACAGCTGGGTAACTTGTAAGAGAAAGTCTCGGATGAGCTAAATCAAAGAAACGTAAGACCTATTATGACACGAAATGCCATGGTCAACGGTACCATGTAGGAGATCGTGTCAGTGTGGTACAGAAATAGAGCAAGATGGCCTTTAAAAAAATTCCTGAAGCGTTGGTGTGGGCCTTGAAGGATAGTGAAAGCCCCAACTATCTATCTATCTATCTATTGCACCAACGAGGAAAACAGAAAGCCAGGATGGCATTGACAAGGGAAGGTGGTCCACTTTAACTATCTGAAACCTTGTTATTCTTCTCCGGAGGAAACACACCGCGACTCCCATCAGCATTTGAAAGGAAAGGAGGGTTATCGGGAACAGGCGGGTTATCAACTAGAAATAGGAGGTCCATAACAGAGATCAGGAAGTTGAACTGGAATGGGTAGACATTCCTGGGCTGCACAACAGTCAGGACTGGTCCCCAGAACCACCTCGGTTGAAGGAGGATAGTACAGGGAGAGATGACTTTACTGAACAAGATTTGCGAACAGCCCCCAGGAGTAGATGGGAAAAGCAGGAACCAATTTGGTTCAGAGGCTTTGTCAGAACAGTCACTTGTTGAACACCTCTTATAGACAGGGGGATAATGTAACCTGGGGCCTGGGGCCCAGCTGATTGGCTGTGCATGTGCTGGGTGGTACATCATGGTAGCGATTCGAGAACTGTTTGTTTACTGTTGAAGTTGATCATTATACAGTTGAAATTGACCTTAACAGTTGCGTTACAACTAGGCTAAACTATTACAAGACTTTGATACACTATGGCTGCACTATGGACTATGTCTAGACCAGGCAAAACTATGGCTACATTATGTACCGATCAAATCGACCCTCCAACATCCCCCCGGGCATTCCCCGGGCATTTGGCGCATTGCCGTGCCCGGGCAGTAGGGAATTTGATGTTGGTGGTTGCCCCATGGGTGGGGAATTTGACATTGGAAGGG
>JAOBYG010347739.1:0-16334 GCA_025403545.1 Epizoanthus stellaris
TAATGCTGGTGATGGTGATAATGATGATGATGATAATGGTGATGACAATGATAGGTGATAATGACATTGATTATAATTATCATAATGACGGTGATGATAATGCTGGTGATGGTGATAATGATGATGATGATAATGGTGATGACAATGATAGGTGATAATGGTATTGATCATAATGATTATAATGATGATGATGATGATGATGATGATAATGCTGGTGATGGTGGTAATGATGATGATGATGATGATAATGACTTCATTAATTATGGTTTCCACAGTTTGGCTTTTCATTTGCAAAAGTTACATGAAACAAATAAAAGTTAGTAAAATTATAGTTAGGCAGTATACAAGATGATAAAATTCCTAATAATAAAAATTAGTTAAAGTTGTTTTATTACACACCTCCCCACCCTTGATCCTCCACACATACATTTACATTTGTTCGTACCTACCCTTACCCAATGTGTACTCTCCAGTCACGTCTCTATTCTCATCTGGGTTACCACAGTCCTTGAAAATCCTTAAATGCACTTGAAATCAAAAGAGGTAATTCAGAGTCCTTACATTTTCTGTCAGTTGGCCTCAACAATTTTTCAGAGTAAAGTAATTGTGGTTTTTGTGCTAAAATTGCAGGAATTGGCACCATTCAACATCTCAAAATGGCAAATTCCTCAGTACTGTGAGCCCCTAGCAATGCTCTGTAGGTACTTGAATTTATACGAAAATATATGTCCTTCAATCTGGTATTCATTTTATTTATTTTTCAATACAGTAACCCCTCCTAGGAGGATTATTTACTGGATGCAGTCAGGTAAATCAAACAAAAACAAATAATAAATCAACAATCATAAACAAAATAAAATAACAAGAATATAATTGGAAGAATGTGGCATGATTGACATTCAGGGTGGGAACCCTGTCTAATTGTACAGTATACATGATTACCAGTATAGATAGATAGATAGATAGACTGGTTTATTTAAGTTACTTGGCAGTTTACAAATACTGAATTGCGTAACTTTACAATACTTGAATATCATATATCATATATGATATTATATATCATATTTATCATATACTTTCCAACCATATTAATTAACCAATGCATTCTGGGTCCCTATTGATATCAACTAGTTCTTGACATTTGATGCAAGTGCCAAATTATATCAATGGAAAAGCGCAGTCAAAGTTATGTATGAACTTTTAATTCATTTTATTGTGGCAAGTAATTGTAAGCTATAAATTATCAGCGAGGATCTTTTCGACATACTACCTCTGGAGGTTAAGAGCATTTATGACCATCTATCGTAGCACATGCGGGATAAATGATATGTTAACATTGTATGCATACCTATGAAGGTATATCGTATAGTCGCCCTGTAGACACTGGATAGAGTTTCTAATACAAATAATTGTGTTTGAGCAGACTCCCGGGCAGACTAGAGGGACGAAAACTCAAAATCGAATAGAAATTAGTTTAAAATACTTTTCGCCGCTAGAACTTATATTGTAAAATTAATGAGAATTACTCTCCGAACTTCATTGCTACTGGTTCACGGCCGGATGTCCTCCATATTGGATTGTAATTTGTATATGGTACTATATTTTATTGGATGGAAAATATTTGTTTAGGAGAAATATTTTAAAATGGCCATTTGTAGGCTTTATAAACCCGTATATAAATGGGCACTGTTGTTGAAATCCACAAATCGAAAATATTGAGAAATACTGGTCAAAATACCCTGGCCTAAATCCCGCAAGAGGATATAGATAAACACGCACAACAGATAAGTAAGTACAACAACAGTGTTTATTACGAACGAATATTCCTCATACAAAACCATGTTATCCATAATCCAATATGGCGGATATCCCGCGGTGAGCGACTGAGTAACAATGAAGCAAGTCACTGTATCACTGGGCGAGATAGACAAGCCAGAAACCAAATGCAATATAATTTATTGTCCTAGTATGGGTCCTTGCAGAAAAATAATGTATGCCTGCTTTCGTATAGTAGTTTGTTTTTAATTAATTTGAACTAGAAACAATTCTTAGTGAGTTAAATTCCAATGTTTCAATAAACCGTATCATTTTCATCCGACAAAATATATATATATATCGTTCTGAACACAACGTTCATAGCTCTGAATTACTCGGAATATGAACTGCATTTCGCGGTGACATAATATCCCACGTGCAACACATTGAAAATCACATTTTCCACAGTCATAAAACTGAAAGAGGAAAACATATTTGCAAACCGTTATCTCCGTTTGATCAATACAAACGATCTATAATAATAATTATGTAAATTGGATCACTGAGTAAATGTGTTGTCAGCTATTCTGATCTGTCCAACTCACAGTTTGCATGGCGCCAGATAGCTGTCTAACGACAGACCGCTGTGATAGCTGACGGGAAAAGCAGTGCTGGTAGACTGAAAAGGCATAGCGTTGAGCGGAAAGTTTCCAGAACACTGCATCTGCTCTAAACACGCCAAGTTCCTATTGACCATATAAGGCGCAAAGGGGGACGAGCATCCCGCGTGAAAGAACGGCTGTCTACTCTCCGGATATGCCGGGACGGGAGGGACTGGGTACGGGTAGTACAGGTGTTGGAATGGATCGTCATTGGGGATGTCTTCGTCTGTTTCGCTTTGTCGTCTGCACTTGTATCTATGATTCTGGAACCATATCTTTACTTGAGTGGGGGTTAGGTTGATCATCCGTGCCAGGTGTTCTCGCTCGGGTGCCGATAGGTATTTCTGGATTCGAAATCGTCGCTCTAGCTGCAGGACCTGAGCACGAGTAAAGAGAATCCGCTTGCGTTGTTTTGATTTCGATCCAACTTTCTGTGCTGGTTCTCTTTCAACGTTGTCATTTTCCAAGTCAGATGAAGTACAAACTGCAAAATAGTTTGTATAGTATATTCAGTAGGGTTGACGAAATAGTTTAGTTCTATTGCATTTTCATATGTCAATTATTCTTAAAACACACATTTCAGTGTAACAATCCCCAAATGTGTTGAGTAAAGGACCGCGGACCATTTGATAATAAAGGGCGGGAGAATTACCGGATTACAACCCGCGGGAAAAACTGATTTGCTCGATAGGGTCAGGGAAGGCAAATCCAATATGAGAAAAATAACATAATTTGCAACCCAATTTGAAAGAAAATATTTTCAAGCAAATTATCATTATTCGACCCCACCCCACAGAAATATATATATATAAATCAGTACTTTTTAGTTCAGCTCAGTGTTGGCCCAGTGGTTAGGTGAGTGTGTGGGAGTTAAGACCTGAAGGTCTAGGGTTCAAACCTGGTGACTCTCATCCTTGGGCAAGACATTTATTTTCACAGTGCTTATCTCCACCCACTGACGTGTATAAATGGGTAACTGGCAAGGTCATAATGTCCTTGGGTAAGACATTTACTCTCACAGTGCTTCAGTCCACCCACGTGTATAAATAGGTACCTGGCAATTGTTGGGGGGAAACCTGACAAAATTCCTGGGATGGGAAACCTTGTTATGGACTAGCATATCATCCTGGGTAGCAATATTCCAAGTCACTTCATGTTCAGTAAACAACCGGAGTTAAAACCACTCAGTTTCGCTTCTTCAATACTTGAATGGAGCTCACTTACCATTTGACTTTATTGCAAGGGGCTTATTAAATAGCCAAATAGCCATAAATAGCCAACAGTCGGTCATATATCGTGTGACGTTTTTTCTCAGTTTCGTTAAGTTTGCTTTCAGTTTCTTTCATCTTGTAAAACGTTTACTGAAAAAGCAAATAGTTTATACATCAAACGTTTGTTTTATAACTCGAAAATACCCGATTTTTTAACTTTTTTATCGGTTCCGCATTAGATTAGCTTCAGTTCCGTAATTTCCTGCCTTTGCGTTTATAGTTGAGAACGACTTAACGAACTTAACACCAGATATATATCTTCAACATACTCGGAACACTCCTATGCATTTGCTGGAAACGGAGTAACAAAAACCTTACGACGAATCATTTAGTGTCAAAATGAATTCTAAAAAACATCACAGTCTAAAATGTAAAAGTATTACATTCTCTGGCTCATGTTTGTACATATGCAACGAACATATAGAGGACGATTCATTCTTTATTTTCCCTATTTGTTGCCATAAGAAATCCCTGCGATTTGAGAAAAGCCCAAAACTGCTATTAGACAGTTTCATCGAAATAAGAAACAATTCGGGTGTAGCCAACAATCAGTGTGCTCCCACGGCCTGTTCCTTCCTCACAACATGGGCCCATCATTCTGCTCCCTCCTCCCCCGTCAAGTTCCATTTGAAATCCCCATATTCCACAGTTACTGTTATTGTAAAATAAATAGCTGTTACAAGAGAATCAGACAACTTAGGCATCGCTTTCACGTGACCGCCGTTAAAGCACTGAAAATTGTTATGAATGCCACGTACTTTATATATTGCTCTATTACGCATGCGTCAATTGAGACACTACATTCCACTACGTTATAGTTATACCGCATACCTAGTCAGGGGGGTTCTTTCCCTTTCCACCTACCCCACCCCTCTCCTCTCTCACGCCTTGGGACTCAAGGATGACGCTTAGTCCATCAATCGTTTTGTTTTTCTTGGTCAAAATATCTTTTCCAAAAGTTTTTCTCTTTCTAAGTACAGTCAAAATAGCAAAGTAGCCCGTGAGTAAACGGCTCCTTCTCAAGAGTACCTATAGAGATGAAAAATATGGCAAATGCTCGCTTTCTATAGTGGTACAAGTTTTCTACTCTAAAGCGACTTCCCACGATTGAATCTGATCCTAATGGTATCACTTGCGGCTGTCGGTCGTCGAGGTTTATGGATCTTGAGCTTGTTTAGATTGAAATAAGATTGTACATAGGTCATGAGTCTGAAATAGCACCTAAATGTTCTGAGTTAGGTCTGAAAAAGAGAACGAAATATGATCGGATATTTGTCCAGAATGCGGTAGGGCTTTGAATTCGGTACGCCACCGAATTACGTCTCGGAAATATCGCCAGTTCGCAAATATCCAAACCGAAACATTGGGAAATTCAAATTTTATTTTGTGATATGTCATTTTCTCTGCCGTATAAAGAATCGATGTACCGCACGATTTGAATTTTCTTTCAAGTTTCATTTACTGATCCATGATCATTGATCCGGTATCGTAGTATAAACCCCTTATCCGATGCCCGTAATTACGATGTGGGGGCAGGGATACTTGTAGCTGAATAAACAGCTGACCAGTCTCATTCAACCTTCAAAATCAAATTATGAAATTATTTATCTAATGATATCACAATCATATATAGACTGACGCTTTTCATGCCTTTTTTAAGCTTTCCTTGATAATCAGTTCTGTGTCTTCCATGTACGTAGCCATGTGTGTGCATGTGTTTGTCTGTGAATGTAAAATTAAATATACTAACTATCCACTTGTGCAATATGTCATTACAGTGCGTACCAAATACAGAAACAAAGAGACCCTAATCTCGGGCCCTAATCGTTTGAATGACCGAGCTTTTTAGTACGTTCATCGCAAGACTTGGATCATTTTGCGCATGATTATGCGAAAGTCGTGAACATTTCGAAATGCAATTGTCTTACTTACGCAAGCCAATTGGCTCTTCTCTCCGCATTTTGGTCTATTTATTCGTTATTTGGAGGCGCCAACCGTTTAAGCTGTTTACAATTGGAGATCGGCAAACAAAGTTAACAAATTAACTGAGGTCTGTCCGTGCGCTTGGAATATTTTTGTTAAGAGTGGTCCACTTTGCGTTCACCTTGTTGGAGGATGTCAGAATTGCTATCAACGCTGTTAGATGACTTGGTAAATACTAAAATAGCAATAGAAAGCGCTTGCTGTGAATAAAGTTTATTACACAGAGCCTATAGGAGTTAGAATTTTTTTCGTTGTTGCACTCTTAACATAAGAGGAATTTTACCCTATGCCGAGATTCAAATCCGCCGTGCAAGGCGCCGGTTACAAGCAAGACCTCTTTATGCGCACTCAATCCAAGTACCTCACAAAATCACTGCCAGTAGGGGTCTGGTTAATGTTAGAAGAGCGAGGAATCGTAAGTATTGCTGTTGTACCAAGATATAAATAGAAAACTTAAACTTGTAAAAGCAGTAACCAAATCAGTGCTCACCAGTGTCCAGAGGTGCTGTTCTGTCCAGCGCCCCTCCTCCCCAGGTACTGCTCTTGAAGTCTTTCAGTGGCGTTAGACCCAACGTCCTTTCTCTGATCTGAGCTGGATCCTTGATGTTAGAAATGTTGAGTTCGTTCAAACCTTCAGCAGCAAAATCGTTGCTTGTTGGACTCAGAATCTCGTCGATAGAAAAGGAAACTTGGGGCTTGGTTTTGGGCTCCGCCATTCTCTGTTCAGCGCTTGTGTATCGAACCTTTTGATTGCAAGGGGTCGATAAATGTAGTCAACTTGACTGCGTCCTGCTCGGACAGTTTAGATAAAGTGGCACTTTAACAAACGAAGGGCCAAATTTGAGAGTGGCATAGACCGGAAGCGAAGGCGGCCCCAGTTGAAACGCTTTTCAGGATAACACAACACAGACAATGCGCTGATTGGATGCTAAAGTAGGTGTTGATCTGTAGGCTCTTTTAAAAAATAATTTTAAATAAGTGTATACTCTGAAAAGCAAACAGAAAGCACAAAGGACGCTAAACGGAAATGCCGGGGTAGTGCAAGAATCTGAGTTCAGATCGCGCCATAGAGTGAACCCAAGATAAGATAATTATTGAGATAAGAACACTTGTTACCTGATACAAACCGGCTGTGTTTGCGGCTATTTCACTGCGTACAATGCAAACAGAGAAAATACAAGAAGCCATTAATGGCCAAGACTGCTGCTATTATTTTAATAACGATTACCTTTTAAAGGACAATTAATTCAGCTTCTTCCTTTCAAGGGGAAGTGTAAAAACGTGGTCTTTATCAAAATCAAAATCAAGTTTCCTTTTTAAAAACGGACTTTGAGCTGTCAAAGTCAGCAAATAAACTTTAATGGGTTTAGCTGCTTTATCCTTTTATGCTGATCACTTTGATCACAGATAAAGAGATTAAAGAATTTTATTAAAGAACTAAAGGAACGTGTGAAAAGGTATCTGAATCGTTCAAAACCGAAAAAGGTAATACTGATGTCCTTTCAGGCTTCAAATAATGCTATGCAAACTCGAAGCGAATTGTGTACTTTGCTATAATTCAGCTTCGGCTTCCACAATTAGAGTTTTCAGCGACTTGTCGACAACAACCAAATCAGATCTGCCTTTTCAGTCTTAATCTAAACGACTAAAGTACATTTCACAGGATTTTATAAGTGAAAGGTCAAAATTGAAGTTACTGCTGCCACGTTTATCAGCTATTACTATTAGTAGCAACTCAAGCAACAATACAATAAAGTATTTGACAATATACGGCTTATTAGACGTGGATAAGCCCGCCTCTTCACTACTAAATAGACTTCTTGGGTTGATTCTGTATTTGACTACTGACGGCCGGAGAAGCTTTCTAGTCTTTCCGAGATAACTAATTCTGTTGCTGAGCCAAACTTCCCAAGACGTTACGGTAAGTCGGTCAAGGCTCTGGTTGTATATCGCCTAAATACGAGCTGCAAATCTCTGTTCCAGCGTATTAGAACTCTTATCAGTGAATCAGAAGGAGTTGGCCATCCGGCCGGTGGGTCGCGGAGAGTGGGGTGGCCGCGGTGGGTGGAGGGAGGGAGTCAGAATAGGGCGCTCGCACCAAATCGTAAGGGTGATGGGGTGCGTTTCTGAGGTTCTCAAACTTTTCAGTATTCTTCCTCTTGAACATAGTAGAACTGGAATTAAAAGTATGAAATTGATATGTTACTGCATCGCAACATATTGCACTGATTGAAACTCCGGCTAAACGAGGTTTGTAATCCGCACAGCCATTCACATACCAACATAGGTCGGTACAAATGATATAGATTTACTTTTACCTAGTAAAATAATATTACACCAACCTCCCCCCCCGACCGTGATACACAATGCTAGCTCTAACACGTTACCAAAGAGCATCTTGATTGCATTATTAAAACTAAAAGTTTAAAAATTGTACGAGTGCAGCACAGTAACTCTGAAAATAGATACTTGTAGTAGTACAACGTTCCTGTTAAATTGATTGTCGCAGCACAATTCCTGCATGTAAACGCGCTCGAATGGTAACCTGATATATAGCCGAGCGGCTCTATCTGGCTTGGGGGCGTTAACCGGTCGAACCCAGTGTAGATAGACAGCGATCACAGACCAACCTTGTAGAAGTTAAGGATGTGGATAAACTGAGATAAACAGTAAAGCTGTGTATTTTATTTTTAACCTTAGGAAACATCACCTGACGTGAAAAGAGGGGTAGCTAGCGTCCTCCTTTTGTAGCCATAAACTAAAAAATCAACTTGATGAAGCTGACGTGCTGTGGCACGTTCGAACACTAATATTATTAGCTGTAGATACGTATCTCAAATTAAATATTCTTTGAAATGCACTTTCGTACAATTCTCTTTGCTCGTACAAGTTATGAATTCACATTCAAATATATCACCAAGGAGCACCAATAAAATGTTTAGATCACCCTTGTAACTCGCGTATCTGATGCAGATTAATATTTCGCTTTCACTCATGAGTGGGTTCTTTCGTAACGTTTTTTACTTTGTTTAGAACAAGCATACATAAGAATTTAGACCAAGTTTTTGGCTTTGCTTACATTAGTATAGCGTACCCAGGTACTGTGGCGACACCCATGCAAGTGTACTTAGAGGGGTGGGGCTTTATTTCCCCAACAAACAAGAGTTATGTTTCTAATTGATTGCGAGCGGACTCCAGCTGACTGCATGTTTTAAGAAAATAGAACATAGTCTTTTAGTGTTTGTTTACAATAAGTTTGTAGAAGACGAAACCAGCTGTACAAGTCAAGGAAACCACCCACGGTGATTCTCTGTCTCCGTCTCTCCGTGTCTTCTTGTTCATATCTCTTTCTCCTTTCTCTCTGTCCGTCTCTGTCTCTCTATTTATCTCACTATGCCTTCTCTGTCTCTTAGTCAAAGTCTCTGTTTCTGTTTCCGTCTCTGTCTCTGCCTCTGTCTCTGTTTCTGTTTCTGTCTCCCTCGGTCTCTGCGTTTCTGTCTTTCTCGGTCTCTGTCTTTCTCTGTGTTATTATAAAACCAATACAATAAACAATGCAAGAAAATCTATGAAAAATTTGTCTCCGAAAGAGGAAAGGGGTGGATCTAATTTCGTACATCATAACGTGTGTGTACATATATTAAGTTGGACGGACTAAGGACTTGGCCGTATTTTTAACACTTACACAAACTTGGGAATACAAACTCGGTTACGCTGATCAATAAAGCATATACTGTACTCACTCAGTTTTGCAAAGAGTTTAGGTAAATAAAAAGCATGTTTTTGAAAAAGATTCCACATTTTCCATGGTTTACGATCGTGAAATCAAAGAGTTCCGATTTCAGCGTTGCAGTGACGCTAGCACGTGCCGACCACGCTTATGTGTTGATTCTAAGCGCCGGCCGATGATATCTGGGTAAAGCGCCGTCGCTTAACTTTGAACAAACATCTGCCCTGTCAATATAGCAGTGGGACAATAATAACTAAAGTAATATATACTAAACAAGCACCGAATCCCGAGATGGAGAACGTGTCTGGGCAGCACATTCTACAACCATTTTATTTAGTCGTACGAATCAGTTTAGTGCCTAAAGTTTGGAGTTAAGTCAAGCCCAGTAAGACCCAATGGATTTTTGGCGAAATATTTTCACCAAATTGCGATGGCCTAAAAACTAGTCTGGAAGATTAATGGGTATTTTGTATTTAAAAGGTATAATAAAAGCTACTTTATAATAATAATAAGTTGAACTTATTCACCTGTTGTTAGAAAAATAAACACACAAGCGAACTTCGTAGAGTTAACAAAACGGAAAACTGTTTAGTAGTAATACTGATGACATCTACTTTTCAGCTGCAATATATACTTCAAATTTTCTTACCAGAAATTCCCAACTTCTAAGATTCCTGCATGCTCTCGCTGGTGTGTGAATAGAGCAAAGCTTTTCAGTTCCCCACATGCCGGCTACAAAACCCACCCACCGTCACTGCCTTATTTTAAGAAGCAGTCTACTGTGCTAACCTTTTATGATTTTTCTGCTCTATATATAGAACCCAATGAGACGAGTATACTAAGATAAGTTTGTTGCACGTCAAAGCTCGCTCGTTTTATAATTATAAATTGCAAAATTTCCCAAAATGACAACAGACGATTTCACAATTATAAACAAAGTTATTTGATATCAACTTTAATGTGTTTGTTTCTTTACACATTTCAGTTGTTACAGCTTGATTCACCTCAAAATATTTACTGCTGATGTTGGAATGATATGTACAATGTAGAGAAAAGCTTCTTTAGCATAAGAGTTGAAAGTCTGGAACTGATTATTAAAATACAAATGAAAAGCGACGATTAGGGAAGTGTTTGTACGTAGTCAGTAAAGGTAAAACATGTATGTTTCCACACTGTGAACGGGGTATTTCTTCAAACTAGCCAGCTAGCCTGCCGTTCGCACCAGAACGCCTAGCCATGGGCGTCAGCACAATCTATCTGACTGTCAGCTTCTAGAGACCGCACATGCACGATCAAAAACAAATGACAAGTAAGACTGATATTTTATAAAGAATTATCTATGCAGGCATCACTGATTTTTGATATACAATAAGTAGACAGAGTAGAAAATTTTAAATTAAACCCATGGAATAAACAGAAAGTGTGTAGGTACCACGGCTTCTGACATTCTCGATAATCAAGGACAAGATAGAAAGACAAGACTAAAATCAGTGTTTGTGGCGCAAACCTCTTTACTTTCTAAATCTGCAGTGTATTCAATCATCTGACATTTTTGTGCAGGTGGAAGAATGATTTGCTTGCAAATTATGTTTTTGCTCAAAATTCTTGGTTTTACTCTATCGGCCTTGCTGACCCTCGGCTTTTCCTTTACCACAACATGCACGTCGTGCAAATTATTCGTTTCGTCTTGCTTGATCTTGCAGAAACGTTTCTAAATTCTTCCACTCCCACCCAACAATATCGAATGATCGCGTCGGTACCTTATCGACCAGTTAATACTGAGTTATGGCTTGTGTCAATGACTATCTGAGGTTGAACTTACGACCTTCGGATTATGACAAATCAAGCATTCCCTTTCAAAGCAAAACGCTATCTCTTCTTTTATCTTGGCGGCTACTTCTAGGTCTCAAACCATAGCACATATTTATAGTATTATAGCGATTTAACGTTTTATATATAGAGCTACATGTGATTATAAAGATCGAATCAGATATATGGGGGTCTTCACCAGCGCCATTTTGTTCGTCGCCAGTTTGTTTGTAGCGCGAGAGAAGTGCAAGAGAGCAAGATTAAGAGAGAGACAAGAATTATTCAGTTTCGTAACTGTTCCAAACTAAGCAGACTGCCAAACTAATTAAAAAGATGCCTCGTCAGAAACAGCTGATTTATGTAATCTTAACTAAACATAGTTATTCAGTTTACTCTACATCAGAGAGTATGTTTATATTTACTACACTCGTAGTTTCCCGAGAATCTTGCCTTCACGATTTTCCGTCACCAAAGGCAAAAGCTAGTTTCCATACGATTACACTGATCAACTCACAATTTTCAGTTCATACGACTCGGCAATAATTGCAGTTTCTTTAATTATATATGATTATATTAGAATTCGGTAAAACGGTTTGCCAAATATTTCGAGTCACTGACCCTTCTTCCGAGTGGCATTTGCATGCCGTTATGTAGATCATGTAGACTAATCCTCACTTATAACTCATTACGTGCTCAAAATGACTGGTAGTTAGGAATTCTGTAGTGATCAGGAGGTCCGCACTCAAACGAATTGGACCCATATGGAAACAGGTTTCACTGATGTTTTATAAATCGTCAATACTCAATAGGCATATCTGACCGTATATATCTGTCTCGGTCTGTTTCTTCTTTATTTATCAAGTCGTTTCGACTGATTTTTGTATTTCGCCTTTTCTCCACGTTAAAAGAACGTCTTAATTCACAAGACACAAGATAGGGTTCGACTGAAGCTGACGCACCAACTCGGACTGAATGAGCGAATCGCGACTCCTTGAGCTTGCGAACATACAGTTAATGAAGTCCAATTTGTAATTTAATGGATCAGGCCTGAAGATACAATAATGGAACCGTTAATAAGTCCTCACAACGATTTCTTTGTAAAATATTGGAACAGTTGTGGGAACGTGAAGTGTGGTGCAGATTCATTTTTATAAGAAACTGTTTGATTTGTTACTTATGCGTCCATAACCACTTTATTCGCTCAAACAAAAAACGACGAAGAAAGTCTGTAGTTTTATTATACTTTTACTGAAATGCGCAACTGATTCGAAACTGGAGTAGCGGGGAAAAGCATGACTCATGTAAATAGAAAACGTATCACGTACAGCTTAGTACATATCTGCGTCAGTTGCAGAGAACAAATTGTTTGAGAAGACTGCGCCAGTCACAGCTATAGTATTACAAAGCAAATAAGTCACCCTAAAACGTTCTAGACAAAGCTAGCCAATTTGTCGGCAAGTTACGAGCTACATCTAACTCTCAAGCGGCGAGTCATTCCATAATTTGTTGAAGGGAGAATAATTGAAAAAAACCCGTATTTACTGTTAAACAAAATTGCTTGTAAATATACTTGATTTGTGCGTAAATTCTTCACCATGCAGTAACAGAAGATGTGAGAAGTATTGATCCTCGTAAAGTGTATATAAACCGCACACTGAGTTTCTATACGACCATGACATATATCAAGTGCCTTAAGTAAATTGAGCTGAACTCCAAAGTTGTCAGTGCTTCTAAAAAGCTGAAAAATAAGAGCTTGATAAGTTTCCGCTGAATGAGTAACTGCGTTATATGTATGTACGATATAGAATTGTGGAAACACGCTCCAACGAGAGTGACAATGACGATACTAGACGGCCGCAATCGCGCCTCCCAAGATTATTTTTCTTGTTTTAACGATACGAAAATGGCTAAACAAACGTTCTTGTTGACGTCAACAAATGAAAGAGTAATAACATAATACAAAACTGAGACTGTTTACGGACACGCTGGGGCAGATTGGGGTCGGTACCGCTCGGCTTCGCTCAAGCACAATACTCCAAAACAATCTGACAAGCCCTCTTCCCTTTAAGAATAGCCCGCCCTATAGTTACTATCACAAGCTGAAGGCCAAGCGAGCCCAGTAAGAGAGGTTATCTTTTAACAGGAAGAGTTTATCGCAGTCAAAATGTTAATTCGATTCTTTAACGGATAGAATTCGAAAGTGCTGTAGTTATTGAAAGGGATAACAGACGCCACTTACACTTACAATTAAACTCTAAATATTTTATCTGTGCGTTGTTAAAACAACACACGCGCACAACTCGTAAGAAAAACATTGTTTTTCGTTGATCAAAGGAAACCTATTTAGTTACTGATGATGGCTGCTTTTCACTTATGCCTTAAACTCTTAATATTTTCCTTAAGTTTTATTTCATTGTGGATGTGTGTTCATCTTTCATTCACAAAATATACTTTGGGTCTGGGGCAGAAACCCGCTAAAATCAGTTCTTTGTCTTCTTTGCAGAAGTTGTTCAGCTTTCACAAGCAGAGCGCATGAGACCTAACTCGATGACTCAGGTCATCTCAGATAACCTTTTGAGTATTCATCTATTCTTCCAGCATGCCAGATCGTTAATAAGATAAACTTAGCACGCCAGAGACAACTCTTTACATAGTTGGAGCAGTCATGATGTTTATATTTCGTCTGAAAACAAAATGCGAAGGTGAATTTTAACTCACTCAACCTAACTCGACTTTAATTCACCGCGCCATGTTTCACCTTCGGTTTTTCATTTTTTCAATTTAGACCATAGTCCCCCCTCCCCCTCCCGCTACCCCACTAGCTACTCCCGTTTACATGACTCGCGAGTTCAAGGTGCTCTAAGATTTTGGCGAGCGACGATGTTAGTAATGGCGCAGTGCCAATTTGTCTCTATAACGTCGGTATCTGCACAACGACTAACTGTATAGAAATAATTATTTTCGATTCCATATCAGCAAAAGTTTTCCTTTCTTAACTATATGAAGTATAAGGTCTCACAGCGAAACAATAGCTTGTAATCGTTTAAATGATGACATTTTTCTAAAAGTTACTGAAGCGTAAAACATTAAATATAATAATAATAATTCAGGCTGGTATAAAATACATGTTTCTTAATAATGTCAAATCCGATAAGAAAAGTTATGGCTACCAAAGTTGCAGGCTTTCCACTTCATACACTTTAAGAGTGACAAAGTTGAATGTAACAACACTACGGCATGATCATAACTCATCCGCGCAAAATATCCAAAACACGAGAACCTTAAGTTTTACTGTGAAATGCATAGAATCGAGAATTCCGTATTCTTCCAAACAGGCAGTAAACTCGGATATTTTTCTTCTTCTTCTTCGGTTGTAATCTCATATTGTACGAATGCAAATGGTTAAGATGTGTATGCTCAGACCTGACAACTAACCGACCATAATTGGTAGTGGGGAATTCTTGCTCGGCATATAAACAGTTCTCCAACGAGCAAGTAAACATCTCGACCCCAGAGCTCTTCTCTCTATTGCGCATGCCTGACCTGACGGCGACAAGAGCTCTGGGAAACTCTTCGCTGTGACGCATGCGCAAAAGAGACGAGCCCTGGCACTGTAAAGCCAATTTAGCCATATTTTGGCTACGCTTCCGCCAGAGTGTTTCCCAGAGCCCTTCGTTCCTGCCGTAGGCCAGATAAGAACGTGGGCTCTGGGGTCGAGATTGACAGTAGGTAAAAAAAACTACGAAGTGCGTGCGCATAAATTGTTTCAGTAATGTGATCGTGGTCTCAACAAAAATACCACCATACGAACGAACGGACTTTAAACCTATTTTGCATAGGCAAATTGCTTAAAAACGCAACACTATAAACTACTGTCCATTTGCAGAAGTATAGTACCGATATGTCATCATACGGTCCTGTCAGTCTTGGGCAAATCAAGTGCCGGTGGATTCTGATGATTTTTAATTTTTTTAAATTTTAAGTTTTTATTCCCTTTTTACAAAATTTACAGTGAAAGGTATATGTTGTACTTCCATCTTGTACCAAACGAAAACAAAAACGACAAGTTTCTATGAATCCACAGTTACCTCTTACAGACCCAAACACCGTCCAGCTTGTTACCATCTAGCAGTGTCGATGAGATAATTATATGAACTAGCTTTGTACAGCTCAGGTACAGCTTTATAGTTTGTAGTAAAGCTTTGTGAGTACGTGGTGTTTTTGAATCAGTACAACAGCTTACTAAATACAAACATAAACAACCATGCAGAATAATTTGTTCTTTCTTATTTATATATTGTAATAAAGCATCGATTACCAAAAATGGAGATCAGTTTAAGTTATTTGCTGTCAGGGAGCTATATCTATGATTTCATATCGACTCGGAAAATTTCTCAGTTTACTGACAGTTTCAAATCTAAAATCTCGCATTGAATGGGTATTTACTTCGTAGACACTAATTAAGTCTTGTTGTTTCTAAATATTTGTGTATATTATTGTGAGGTGACTTTAAATATACGTGATTCTCAGATAAAAGGCAAACAAGCAGCTGAACACATTCATCTCCCCTAAAGTATGCGATGTATCACCAGATTATATTATTCCTGATATCAAGGAATGAGGACAGAAAACTGGGTTGCTTTTGCTTGATCCTTCACTATTCAAAAAACTTTTCGAATGGAAATGAAAAGTGTCTTTATTATTGCATGCTGAGATCAGCAGAGACACGAACCTGCAACAAGTGACACCAAGCTGGGTATGCAGTGATTCCTTATTTCCTTATATGGTGTTACGGAATTATTTACCGAGCCTATAGGTATTGCACGATAGTGGGAACAACCAAGAAGTTATATTAAATAGTCTGATTCTCACAACCGGAATATAGCACTGAAATAGACCTTTTCACAGTTTCTAACCTGTTACTGTCAAAAAGGCCAGCTATTATGGACAGACATTTCCACTTTTTAAAACTGATGGAATTCTTTCATTTCTTTTAGTCCTTATTTTTTCAGGAAAAAGTAAACTTCTCAAGCAACTTCTCATTCAGCGGGGTGGGGGTGGGGGAGGGAGAGGAGGGTGGAGCGATAACATCTACCTGGATAGAGCTGAAATCTTACAACCCATTTG
>JAOBYG010348850.1:0-16320 GCA_025403545.1 Epizoanthus stellaris
CGGTAGGTGCAGACGTTCTAAATCTAAGACAGAACACAAGACCGATCTGAGAATAATGGAAACATTTTCTAGTGTTCCTTCCTTCCTCCAGCGCAGTTAAGCTGTGCCACTCTTAACCCTAATAGAAGTACCTTCTAATAAAGGTACTATTGGTGTGTTTACAGGTCGGCGCCATTGCCGTACAGACTCCCCTGCAGGGGAATTTCACTACAACCATCGAGCTGCAACAAGCCATACAGAATAACACCAACATCGTGCTGACCAATATCACGGCCATATCTAATGGTCTGCGTCAAGCACAGGCAAAGTTTGGAGCCATGGACCTGATGCTTCAGTTTCCGTGGCCACTGGATGCAAATGGCACAGTGAAACTGGTAACAAACCTCAACCTCACCATACCTGACTTCATGCTCTTTGCAGCTCGGCTCCAGTCTCAGGTAGGCACAAATATTTCGTTTCCACTCTTAAGCGCGGTGGGGGTTGGGAACTATGGTTTGTCACTGAGTGACCTCGAGTTGAAATTTGAAGACAAAGTCTTGGCACAAGTCACAACAGTAATCAAGATTCCTGGATGGGATGCATTAGATGCGTTCAACTTCAAAATATTACGTCCAAAAGTGGTCATTATTCTTAAGTTAAAGCCCTCAAAATCGCTTCATGTAAAAGCTATGGGAAATCTTGTGGGATTTCCCCTCACGGATACATCCCGTGTAGAGAGTACTTTACCAGTCGAGTTTACACTGCCGGTACTGCAGTCTGAGCCCTTGATTGTGGCGGTCAGCGATCCCAATGCCATAATACCTTATAATTACTTGATGAAGTTCCTTACCGTTTCTAAGGGCTTACACATGCCTGGAATAACATCTCAAGCGTTGAAACACCTGAAAGTTCAAAGATTAGAAATAGCACTAAGCAACGGACTATCAAAGATTTCACACTTTGTGCTGACCGCTATGGCAGCTTCTCCGTGGGTGATAAGCGAAGACTTCTCCCTGGAAAATATTAAGCTTGCTATTAACCAATCAAAAGTGTCCTTTAGTGCCACGGCCCACATAGGAAATGAAACGCTAGAATTTGCCATTCCGGATACAGCAGACGAGCCTGGATACACATTAAAGCTTAGTGATATAGCAGCGCTGTCAGACTTGGAATCAACTGTTAAACATTTGTTGGATAAAACTTTGGCCAAGTCTGTCATTCCTCTTCCTAATTTTGCGTTTGCAAACCTCTATGGATTTGGACTTAGCGGGACGTTGCAGTACTTTGAGATGCACTTTTCAGGACCACCCACAAACCTGGTAGATATATCAGTAACAATTGCTCTAACGACAGCATGGGAGTTATTCGACAAAGTGTCACTTCTAACGCATGTTAGCAACGTCACTCTTCATCTTGCAATAAAATCCCTGAATGGTGCTCCGAAAGTCAGTTCGTATGTCACAGGAACAATCGACATCGGACGCCCAAAACTGATTGAGTACTCATTCAAAGTTTACATTCCAAGCGACAAACAATCCTTATCAGTTGGTCTCCAGCCTGGAAAGCTGATTCATGTTAATTTTGGCAACATTCTGAAAATTGGTGGAATGTCGGAGCTTCCCGAGGTACTCAATGACCTTCTTGAGAAAGTTATCGTTACAGTAAGTGATTTAAACATCGTCTTTCCATCAAACTTGACAAGTATGCCGCGAATTAACGCGTTCAAGCTGCATTCAAACGTGGACTGGAATTTAAAACTTGTTCGCATCGCAAACTTATCGATGTCTTACGAAAAAAAGAAATTTGTCGTAACTGGCGAGTTGGAGTTTGCTGGTCTAAAGATGCACATTGCCTTTCACTGGCCATCTACACTGAACATGCCAGTTATTGCACTCTCCAGAGGAATTAAGATGAAAGATCTTGTTGAATTCATTGGTAAACTGACACGGAACTTTTTATCTGGAAAAGAAGGAAAGCTTGATCTCAAAAGGGCAGGGTTTGGTAACATCGATGACTTCACAATACAAAAGCTGGAACTGACCCTAAGCCAAGACCTTCGAAACGTATCAAAGTTGTATGTATATGGAAGTCTTGCTCACTATTCTTGGGACTTGCTCGACGATTTCTTTGCTGTGAAAAACGTGACAATTGCCATAACTCTAAACATTAGCAAATCGGTTGTCATAGTAATTGGAGGTGTGATTAATCTTACAGATGAACTTAAAATCCCGATTCAAATGCAAGTTCCAACACTATCAACTCAAAACTTAACCATTTCACTGTCAGGAAAAGAAAGTGTTGTAAAAGCACAGTTCCAGCATCTCAATGGCCTCTTACAGTCTTCAGTGGGAATAAAGTTTCCTGAAATCTTAGGATCATTCCTACCGGATGTTCATGTTCGACAACTTGAAGTTGCATTTTCAAGGAGACTCACCTCCATGACAGTAATGGCAATTGAGGCAGAATGTCCGAAGCAGTGGAACGTCGGAGGTCTTGGCATTCTGTACACGAGGGATGTGAAGATCAACATGACTGACAGCTCTTTTGACGTATCAGGCATTATTAGCATTGGTGGAATAGATATTCCTGTTCAGTTTTCACCCAATGGTTTCTTAATGCCACATTTTCGGTTGATGAGACCTGTATCCGTGCCTGACCTCCCAGCCTTCATCCGAACCACATTTCGTCAGGTAATATCACATGTTCGGGAAGTACCAGATGGCAGACTCGTGGGGCTCGATACAGCTCTGTCGTTTTACATTCAACGGGCAAACATTATTTTCTCAAAAGATTTGAAAGCCCTAATTTCAGTCGACATTGAGGTGCTCTTTCCACGGGAGTGGTCCTTTTTTGCGAACTACTTTACAATTAAAAATCCCATGATCAGATTGAAGGTGACGGATTTCGCAGATGTACAAGTGGACTACGAAATATACATCAGTGGCACAATGGAATTCGCTAATCATGCAAGGAGTGTTTCATTTCCTTTGAAGTGTCAAATACCAAGTAATCGCTCCCTTCCAGTGGAAATGGCCTTAACAGCTGCAGTAGAGATAGAAATGTCTGACATTTCTCTAATACCGCTAGTTGGCAAACTTATACCACAAGGACTCCTAACGCCTGTGTCAGATGTAATTGGCCCTATTGGCATCAACTCGCTAACCGTCGATTTCAAATCGGGATCACCAGCGACAATAATATCTCTGAATCTGTCAACCACTGCTTTAAAGAATTGGAAGATCCCTGGACTACCGCTGTTATTCGGAAACCTGACCTTTAAGATTTGGTATTTACCGGTGAGCTTCAAAGCATTATTGTCTGGCACAATAGTTTCGAAAACTCGTTCCATCTACTTCGAGATACCATTTCGGTCAGGTGATGGAATACCACGCTTAACTAGTGTACCTATTCAATTTAGATTTCAAGATATAAACGGCCTTTCAAAATGTCCCATACGGCTCAGCTTAAATGAAGTTGCTCGATTGTTTGTACCTGGCTTTGACTTTCCTTCGTTATTCCCAGACGCTTTTGGAGCATTTGAAATGTGCTTCGAAAGGTTTGACCTTCGTCTAGTACCACCCCTGAGCAAGTTCAACATTGAAGGATTTCAGACTGTGTTTTACCTGCCTAAACCAGTTATCCTTGTAAACAACTGGCTTTCCATCGAAAACATTACTGCAGATCTTGACGTTAAGATAAGTGGTGGTTTAAAAGTTAGTGGGGAAATTACATGTTTGGTTCGTCTAGGATCAATCAGCAATGGTTTTCTAATCTCTGCCGTCCTAAAGATACCAACTCCGCCTGACAAAACCTGGAGTTTAAGACTCTCTCCGGAATTCAACACTTCGCTTTCAATTTCCAAGGTTGTGTCACTCCTGGCAGGAGGTGTGGACCTAAAGACATTTTTCCCATCTCATATTCTGATCAAAGTAACAACTTTTACATTGGAGAACTTACAGGTTGATTTTACAACTGAGCCTCAATCTGATGTCAAACGAGTCATGTGCCTACTTCAGACAAATCTTGGTGACGTGTGGCTTCCCCTTAAAATGACAATCGACAAGATTCAGCTGTTCATCGATGCTCAGAATCCATTCAAAGCAGCAAGTAGGAAAGTCGATGTTCGCTTGAAGGTCTGGATAAGAGTAGGAAATGCCATAGTACAATCTACCTTGTTTATTGGCTTCAGATCATTCCGCTTAGAGGCAACGAACTTAGGACAGCAAGCCCTAAATATTGTGGATTTGTCCCAGCTTGTTGGTGGTGACCAACTTCTGCGAGCAATTCCAGTGGGCTTTGCACGTTTCCAAACTATCACCCTCGAAAAGCTGAACATCACATTTAGTAAGCCAAATTTTGACGTAGAAGAAATTCATATAATCTGCGGGCTGGAAGGAATTGATGTTGGCTTTGGTTTTCCACTTCCTCTGCCAGATCCGAACAACATCTTCCGAGCAGAGCTTAAAGTTTCTACGCTGGAGCTCAGAAGAAAAAAGAGCTGGTCATTGTCAGCAAATATTCAAACGTCCCTAAGCGGCTTGCCGAAACAGATAAATTCACTATTTCAGAAACTCGACGGTGACCTAACCACATCTCCAGAAAACCCTGTAATACTTAGATTACAAAAGAAGATAGCGGATACAACTGTAGATATGAATCTTGCGGGGATGAAGTTGAAACTTAACATTAAGTTCTATAACCCTACACTTGTCTTTCCGTCCGGTGACAAACCCGAAATTACCATTGACTTAGATGTATCTGGACTGGATGGACTAAACAAATTATTGCCTTTCAAAGTCTTCGCAGATGAATTAAAGATGGCCGTCTTGATCAAACAGGATGATGAAACACCATTAAAGATTCGTTTGAAGTCCCTACCCATCCTTGACAAGATCATACCATGTAAAGAGATACAAGAAGCTGAATTTAAATGTGACTTTACTTGGTTGTGTAATCCAGATTCGTATCTATACTTTAAGGCACCTTCATTCTCCTACAACCAAGATGGATTTCAGGCCAGCATAGACGTAAAAGGAATAGAAAAGCTATGCCTTGCTGTAACACCAAGTTTCATTTCGAAGTTCGTCAAGAAAATCCCTCTTCTGGGTCAAATGTTGGCTAAAAACATACCTCTGTGGCCTCCTCCTGATATAATAAAACTTCTACGGAAGTTAGGAGTTAACACCAATAATATTCCAAGTGGAATGGCGCGCTTCGTTAATCCCAAGTTCCCCGATCAAATCTTTACTGCTGTCACTGTACCACATAATGGTCCCCTGAGTATGTCCCTCAAGGTTGCAAATGACGAGTCGATTGATATCATAAATACTTACAGCCTACCACGTTTGAGTGGTTTCGTTTTCCGCGAGTTCACCATAGGAACAGCCTTTGGAGTGCCGTTTATCGACGTTGACGTAGAAGTATATTTCTGGGACCTGATCTATCTGTTGCCGCTTTCTCATCTTCCTAAGAGTAATCCACTCCTTGTTAATGCCAAGGACATGGAAACTCATATCATTTGCAAAGATTGTTTCTTTGTTATTATAGGTGGCATCCCGGTGCCGATATTTTCAGCACCTTTTTCCTTACGTTACTCTTCCCTCATTGATGCGCATGCGTATGTAACAATTTATCACAAGCGGCCCGGGTTCAAGGATTTTGGAATCGTTACATCGTTTCTGACTGGCTTGGTGAAATTCTTCAAAGATCGACATTATCTTCTTTCTATGCAAGACTTTGGAGGTGTAAACGCAAGTAAAGAGTTTTTCGTTGTTAAATTGGACCACGAAGGAAGGTCAACCATGTTGCAGTTACCTAAATATATTGGGCGAAAGCAGTTAAAGTTGGACATACCACCATTTGATGCAAAAAGATTTCTGATTGGTTTCATGAACTTTTTCAAGACACTCCAACCAAAGTGGCTGTTGCGGACCGTTCCTCTTCGTTATCGCCTGTTTGACGTAGCCATCAACATAGGATCTTTCCAGTTGGCGTCACTAAAGTTTGCTGCTTCATCGCCAAAAGAATTGAATGAAAACAAAGCTTTGTGGAAATATCCTGTAAAAGAAACTGGTGACGCTGCAATGGTGATTGCATCTGTTAAAACCATTTTAACATCATTGGATCTAAAACTGATGGCAGAGAACCTCTTTAAAGCAGATTTAAACTTTAACATGGCAGCTGGCTTTACTGATGTTGTTAGAATTAGTTTTGACGCGAGGGCACTGGTAAACCTTCAAGACATGTCCAACCCATTCATGATAAAGGGCGCCTGTGATCTTCATCTATTTCGTCAAAAACTGCTAACTGGAGAGGCGATCGTTAGTACCAACGAGATAGCAGTGTCAGGAGGATTGAAATTTAACTTTCTCGGAATGCTCAAAATCAGTGGAACCGTTGCTGCTAAGTTTTTAAGAACAAGACAATTTTATCTCTCTAGCAATGTTGGCTTAGAACTTATCGGTGTGAGGCTTCTCGGTGGCCGATTGCGAATCCGCAACTCTATTAAGAATACAGAAGTGAAAGCATGGGCCTCATTCATGGGATCGGAAATTGGAATCGAACTTTTGCGAGATGGATTGTCAGTAAGAATGAGAGCAATTGTCTTGATAAATTACAACGTGAATATTAATCTCGGCGAGATTAAACTTTTTGGTGTTAGTCTCGGAAAATTCGAGTTAGACGCCGGAATTCGCGTCGATTTGACAATAGCACTTCCCGGGAGGAGTTCCCTCTCTGCATCTTTTCACTTCCTTGGTGTTAGATTGGATATTCCAAGACTAGAATTCGACACAAAGTATGCACGGCCCGACAAGATCCCAGGACTTTTGATTAAATTGGTTAAAGAAAAAGCAGTTGATTTAATCAAAAATCTCTTTACAATGGATCCTGCAAAATACCTAAAAGCCATAATGGATGGAGTAATCAAAATTGGTAAAGAGGTTGTGAAAGTTGCAAAAGAGTTTCTAAGCAAGGGCCTGAAACTCGCGGGGAATATCGCGAAGGAAGTGGGCAAGTTTATAAACAATATCGCTGATGCTGCTAAAAATGTGGCCAAACTTGCTGAGAAAGCGAAGCAGGTCGTTGCAAAGGCAGCAAAAGTGGCAAGGGAAGTGGCTGAGAAGGGACTAAAAGTTGCAAAGGAGACGGTCAACAAAGTTACAAATTTCGTAAAAGATGTGGGCAAGAAATTAGGACAAGTTACAGAAGATCTCAGTAACACGATCAGAAACGTTGTAAACATGGGGAATCAGGTTAAACAAGCTGCGATACTGGTGAAATCGGTTGTAAAAAATTTAGCTAACGTGACAAAAAAGGTGTTCAAGTTAGCTAAAAGGATTGCCGAAGAAATATTTAAAGGAATTCGAAATGCTGCTGGAAAGGTTATAAAAACAATAGGAGGTTGGTTAGGAAAGAGATCAGTCTTTAGACGGAACGCATTGGATTCAGAAAAAGATTTCTATGAAAGGCAAAAACGCAAACTGGAAAGGACAGAAAGCAATGCACGAACAAAGCTTCGGTCTAAAGAGAGAGAACTGAAGAGACTTCAAGAACAGGAAGCAATGAAAAGATCTGTCCGAAACAGAGCTGCCGCAGAATCAGAAGAAGCCAATAGGAAGCTCGATAACGCAATTGAGGACGAGATAAGGACGGCAGCTGTAGTTGAAGACATCTATAACAAAGGACTGTGTGTGACAGGAGAGAATAATTGTCATCCGAATGCAACCTGCCTACGAAGTGGCCCCGAAGGTCAGTCCTTCGTCTGCGTCTGTAGAAGAGGATGGAAGGGTAACGGAGTGAACTGCGAGATGCCAATCAAACAGGTGTCAATCATTGCTGACAGCCCGAAAGCTATAGGAGAAACAGTATACTTTGCAGTATTTACACTCTCTGGTACCAATGTCGAGTACAAGTTTTCTTTCCAGGACTCATACAACAGTTCGTCCTCTCAATTCCATACATTTGACACCCCTGGCGTACACACCATTTGGGCTTATGCACGAAACCCCGTCAGCTCTGCCTCGGACAGTGAGCAAATTATTGTACAAGCCCCAGTTTCACAACTGAAACTTTCCATCAGCGGAGACAAGAGAGCTTGCCGTTCTGTGACTCTTACTCCGTCAGCTATCGGTACTAATGTATCTTTTGATGTCGATTTTGGCGATAACTCATCATCGGTAAATCTTACAGATTATGTTACACACTACTACAATAAAGCTGGAAGATACATCATTACTGTCACTGCGAGAAACCTTGTCAGTTCTGTAAACTCGAGTTTTCCTCTAGAAATCATGAAAACCCCATGTGATAAATTATACTGTGATATTGTACGAATTGAAAGAAGTTTGCTTGAGAAACAGCCATGGTCTGAGACTGCAAGCCGAGCATTGGCACTGAGCCAATCTTCCACAGACGTTTCAAAGACTGGTGATCCGGAGATATGGGATTACCTATCAGCCCTTTACCCTCTACCACTGAATGAGATGGAGGCGCCATATGGAAAGCTTTATAAGCACAGCGGTCACCGTATTTACGACATTAACGGCACCAAAATTGATATGAGGTTTGTTCTTGTTGGATTGCTGGGCTCCGATTTGGACAGACATGTGCTTAGCTTAATCACCAAACACGGTGCAAGGTACATGTGCAACGCAGTGAGCAATGTAACGACAGAACTTCTGGGGGAAGGAATATTGCAACTCTCAGAGAAAATCCTGATGAAATCTTGGAACGCCAAATTGACTAATGCTAAATATTGCAGCCAATTTCCCTTGACAACAACGCGCATCAGGAGTACGGTTGATGGATATGTCTTAGGGCGAATGGAACTTAATCACACTTTGAAGCTATCTGAGATCTTCTATAAATATTACTGCCCTAACAATGATCGTACAAATCTTCTAACTGTTACTGCAAACAACAGATACAACAATTTTATAAACTTTGTCACCGAGTCAAATATTCAGCATGAGGGTCAAACACTGGCACTGGACAACTTTAAATCGGCTTTGAAGAATATCGCAGGAAAGCATTTTGACGCAAACGCCAAAGCTGTCTGCTTGCAACAGCTTTTAGAATACGTAGAGAAACAGGTCACAGATATTCACAACTCTTCCCAGAGCGCATGCGTCACTTGGAATAGTTGCAGTGATTGCTTAATCTTTGGTCTGAATGATAATTGTAGCTGGTGTGCCAGTTCGTCGAGCTGTCAGCCAAAGACAAACGAAAGCTCCTGTCCCTCTAAGCAGATTTACCAGACCCTGCCCTGTCCTAGTGTCTGTCGTCGTCACTCAAACTGCTCTGACTGTGTATCTGTTCGTGGTTGTGGTTGGTGCCGTTCGTCAGGCACACCAAGTGGGTACTGTGTGGAGGGTAACACACGCGGACCACACACACTTGGGTACTGTGAGCAACAACAGTGGTATACAGAAACGTGTGATTCTTCTTGTGATTACCATGGCAACAAAGTATGCAGTGGCTTTGGAGACTGTATCTCAGGAAAGTGTACCTGCTATGTTGGTTACTATGGAAACAACTGTTCTCTGGAAGGTTGTGCTTACAGAGTTGGGTTTAACGATAATGCTACAAGTATTGCAATAGCATTTATCATCGGAGTAGATGAACTTGCAGCTGCCAACCGCAATCATGGCAACATCACAGCATGGGCTACGGCAAATACCATTGTCACAATTCCAAGTAGCAAAGGCGACGACCGCTGCTTAAACAGTCCCAATAAACTATATTTCAATTCTAAGTTCCCTAGGATCTTGAGAGGATCAAAGAATAATATTAATAAAGATAACTTCTGTGGACTGTTCGGTTCTCTTTCAGCAAACAGTCAAGATGAATCGTGCCGGAATATCACAAAGGAGAAAGACTGCCAAGATAACTCTGGCTGTGCGTGGAATACCCGGGATCCCTGTACAGGAGTGGTAATACCGGGTTGTGCTCGGCTGAGCTCATGGGCCCAATTAACTGTCACTGCAAATCAAACTATTTTCTCCCCTATATCAGGGAACATCAAGATCGGACGAAATTACGTTCAGATAACTGGATGGCCAAACTCAGTCTGGGAGCATTATACCGTCACTATTTCACATTTTAGGCCTTTGAAGATTACCAGTACTCAGGCTGGACAGATGCTGGGATCTGCAGCTTGGGAAGGAAATACCCTGCTTCCGAATTATATCAATGTTCACGTAGCATATAACGGTAATTCGCATGATGCCGCTAGATTTCTCCAGCCTTGTGCACCAGGCTGTTTTCAACGTATCCATTTGGCAAATGGAATATGTGATACCAGCTGCAACGTCAGTGAGTGCAACTTTGATCTAGGAGATTGCAAGACAACAGAACAACAACGAACGAAGATAAAATTGCCATCAAATATCAAGGCAGAGGTATTGACGGATAAAACTTGGAGTACCTTGTACCAGATACAGAGAATAGCAGGAGATGAAGATATTGTAATTAAGAGGGGACCATTAAGTGTCTATTCTCTTGCCGAGGCTATTGTGTTAGACTTGCTATCGTCATCGACTTTATCTGCTGGTCTTGTATACGATGCTGTTAACCAAGGCAACATGCTTAGCAAAATTGTCACCTCTCTTCAGGTGCAAAACAAAAGTAAAGGGCAAATGATAGTTGAAATGGCCAAGAAGCTTACTGAGATTGGAGCTGAGAAAGTGTCGGCTTATATCAAGTCCTCTAGTGAAGTCCAAACAGTTGATATCCAACTGTTGTCACTCAGGAACATTGAAAATATTAAAGCAACGCTTCAGTTACTGCAAATGGGTGGGAATTTGGTTTACGCCCACGTGAACAGCACAGAAAGCAGCGATGAATATGTTCATGTAGAAATCCGCCAGCAAGAGCCACAAAACCCATGTCCAGCTCATATGTATATACCCACAACCACACCTTTGTGTAATACTATTCAGTATTGTTCTGGTCACGGTGTTTGCAAAGTTGATGGATCATGTTCTTGTGATTCAGACTACACTGGACATGACTGTAAGATGAGTACTTGCCCTAACAATTGCTCAAGTCACGGGGCTTGTTTTAAGGGACAATGTACATGTGACAAAGGCTGGGAAGGGAAAGACTGTTCGACTATCAAATTCTGTACAAAACTGTGCCTTGATGTCTGGATTGCGGATGGTAAGTGTGACCCCAAATGTGATATTCCTGAATGTAAACACGATGGCGGTGACTGTGTTAATGTATGCATGTGCCCTAAATCCTGGTTGGGAGATGGGTCGTGCGATATTGCGTGTAACACTTCCACATGTGGCTACGATAAAGGAGACTGTCTACAGATACACGAAGAGTGTAACCTGCAGTGTAACTCAGCCATGCTCGGAGACGGTTACTGTGACCGAGAGTGTAACGTAGAAGCGTGTTCCTTTGATGACGGTGATTGCAATATGAAAACAAAATGCGACTGCGATCTCGCATTGCAAGGTAATGGTGTATGTGATGAACAATGCAATAAGGAATCGTGTATGTTTGATTTTGGAGATTGCGTGACAGGAAAGGATCTTGATACTTCCTCTTGTCCGAAAGATTGCCCACCATCAAGGATTGGCAATGGGTTCTGCGACTTAGTATGTAACGTGTCGGCCTGTGGCTTGGATGGAGGTGATTGTATAACTGCTGCAGACACGGGCATGAAGAGCTTCTGTAACGCAGGCTGTGCTGCCTCGTTTCGAGGGGACGGATCGTGTGACTCTGTGTGTAACGTAATGAGCTGCGACTATGATGGCAGAGATTGTCCAAGGCCTATTGTAGAAATGTGTAGTCCCGGTTGCGCGATGACCATGGTTGGGGATGGAAAATGCCACCCGCAATGCTTCGTACAGCAATGTTCTTTTGACGCATCAGATTGCGAGTGTTCTCCTGGGTGCTCGAATTCGTCTATAGGAAATGGTATCTGTGAACCTCAGTGCTTGGTGGCGGCATGTGGTTACGATGGAGACGATTGTACATGTCCACCAAACAAATGTCCTGCACATCTGATTGGAAATGGAGTTTGTGATTTGCAGTGTAACAACCGCGTTTGTGATTTTGATGGTGGTGACTGCACGTGTGCACCAGGGTGTTCTGTCACATCAGTAAATGATGGATGGTGTGACAAGATGTGTGACATTAAGGCCTGTGATTTTGATGGCCTTGATTGTGGTGGATGCCAGGCAGACTCTCACTTCCGTTTGTGCGATAAGAATGCAGAGTGTCACGTTGTTAACAATTCGCTTCCCTTCTTGAGGTGCCACTGTAAATCGGGTTTCTATGGAGACGGGTTTGATTGTATTGAGCAGGGGAAGTGCTATGGTAAAAGTGACGTTTGCTCTCTGCAGGCAAGGTGTTTAAACATCAGTGGAACCTTCGAGTGCCATTGTCAGGAAGGCTGGAAAGGAAACGGCATATTCTGCGAGAATATTGATGAATGTGCCACAAATCAACACAACTGTAGCAATCAAGCCACCTGCACTGATACACCAGGAAGCTTTTTGTGCGAATGCAAGCAAGGTTGGGCTGGTGATGGGGTCAACTGCACGGATATCAATGAATGTGAAGACAAAGTCCACTCCTATAAGTGTTGTGGAAATGAGAAATGCATTAACACGGATGGAAGTTACCGTTGCGCATGCATGGAAGGCTGGAGGGGAATTAATGAAACGGAGGACGAACATGCGGCTTCGTCTTGTGTCATGATGGTAAACGTTTCATACTTCATAAACAAACGATGCGTTGATATTAACGAATGCGCAGAGAGCCTTGACAACTGTTCGAGAGTGAAAGGGGTGGCTAACGCCAAATGCACCAATAGTATTGGTGGATTCAACTGCACGTGTAATAGCGGATGGACAGGAGACGGTTGGTACTGCACAGATGTGAATGAATGTGAACTGAATACCACATGTGGAGAACACGAGATATGTAGAAACACGCCTGGAAGTTTCACCTGTTCCTGTAAGAAAGGTTGGGTGTTTAACGCAACGGGAACTGGACGCTGCGAGGATCTGGACGAATGTGCTCTGGGTATAGATCAGTGCCATGAATTCGCCACTTGCACCAACACAAATGGAAGCTATGAGTGCCGTTGTAGAGAAGGATTTGAGGATAGCGGTAGAGTATGCTTGAAATATACATGTTTTAATTACAGTTCTCGAACAAGAAACATTCCTGTCGTCATCTCATCAGATGTCCATGTAAATGCTAGCAGCGACGACTTATGTTCCTGTGTTGGTGGGTACAGAAACACCGGACGGAACTGTGCTGATGCAGATGAATGTGAGTTGGAAAGTTACAGTTGTCCCACGTCTGCTCCTGTGTGTTTCAACACTTTAGGAGGGTATGAGTGCAAGTGCGACGTTGCTGGTAACTCCACGTGCGAGAAGTTTAATCCATGCCACGCTTCTAACAATTCATGTCACGCGAACATGACTTGTGTTGTATCTGGCATAGAACATTACTGTGTCTGTCCTGACGGCTATGTCGAAGATCCAAACGGAGATGGCTGTGTTGATAAGAATGAATGCCTAAGCTCGGATATTTATAACTGTCCTCAGGATGCTGACTGTGTAAATGTGCCAGGATCGTACGACTGCAGATGTCGAAGTGGTTACTTACAGAGTGAGGGGACATGTTTTGAGATTAACGAATGTGATGGCACGTTATCTTATGGCATGAGCGGGCACCTTCAAGAGTGCCGAGCTGGGATATGTGCATCCGTGCGTTCCTGTATCTTTCGCCAGACCAATGAAAGCAGACCAGATAACGCAAGCCTTATTTGTGCTTGTAATCAAAGGAACACGAAGACCCTGGATTGTATATATGCACATACAGAAGTGATAGTAAATGGAAAGGAAAGTAACGTGACCACAGTTTTATCATTGCCCTGGCAAACAATGTTCAATTCCACAAGCTCAAGCATCATAGTTCCTGCAATGTTCCAGCACAACTGCTCAGTTTCGAACTCAACTTGTAGGAACACGCCTGGCTCGTACGAGTGTCATTGTAACCAAGGTTTCTACAGTAATGACTCGGGAAAACATTGTTACGATAGCGATGAATGTCTAAAGAATGATTCCTGTGATCCAAACGCGTCGTGTATCAACACTATCGGCTCGTTTGAGTGCACGTGCAATAAAGGTTTCCATGGAAATGGACTAACAAACTGCAGTGACATTGATGAGTGCAAACGGGGCACCCATAACTGTCATAAAAACGCTTCTTGCATCAATACCTTTGGAAGCTTTGTTTGTGAATGCAAACGTAGTTACCAAGGCAATGGTAGTTTCTGCGAGGATCTAAACGAGTGTTCAAATGACAGTCTTAATCTATGCCACCCGAAAGCGAAGTGCTTTAATTACATAGGGGGATATCAGTGCGCATGCACGACCGGATACACTGGAAATGGCTTCAGATGCAGAGACGTCGATGAATGTGTGAACGGAAGTCAACTGTGCGGTGAGCATGCTTCGTGCTACAACACTCCAGGCTCCTATACGTGCAAGTGTGACCGTGGGTGGTCTGGTGACGGCCAGAACTGTACCAATATAGATGAATGTAGCCTTGGAGTACACAGATGTGTTGAACACTCACGCTGTCGAGATTACACTGGTGGATATGTTTGCGACTGTAATCAAGGATGGACAAGACAGTGGTTTGAACCTTATGGAAGATGCTCCAAATGCGACTCCAAATTGCTGTGTTCCAAGCATGGCCAATGCCTGCGAAATGGGTCATGTGATTGCCTTGCGTACTATGGAGGTCAAAGCTGTTCGGTTTGCAAACCGGAAGTACGTTGCAGTGGCCATGGATCATGTGACTTCAAGGGCACGTGCTACTGTGAGGCTGGCTGGACGCGCCAATCTCTGGACTGTAGCGAATGCATTCCCGAGCAGCTTTGTAGCGGTCATGGAAAATGCAATTATGACTTGAAGACATATGCAAACAACTCGTGCTACTGTGATGAGAGCCACACTGGAGAAAACTGTAGTCAAGGTAAGAAGTATCTAAAGTGCCTTTTCTAAAGTAATTCAAAGACACTACAATAATAAAACTACTTACTAAACTATTTACATAGTATCATATCATTCTGCATCGAAAAACTAAAACTAAAATGCAACTGTTACTTTTGCAGCAACAAATTCTTGATTCTAACAAAGCAACGTTTCATGCATTTGTTTTCACGTATTGCGCTTCATGAACATTTAATGTCAGTTTACTTAAAGCAAAGCTCCAAATGTATCATTTCCATTGAGAACATGCCGAAAATGTTATTTTGATAACTTAAAGTATTGACAAATACTTAAATTCCTATACAGATTATTTTTTAACTAATAACAAGTGACCTCACATGATTACCAATTCAAATTTGATTAAATTAATTATTTTGCCCAAAGCCTGCCCTGTCGTAGCCGGTGGCGTATGCGGTATCCACGGTGACTGTTCCCAAGATCTTTCTAATCCTTATCCCTGTATCTGTCACGTGGGATACCGGTGGGACAATGTGACGTCAGCCTGTGTTGATATCAACGAATGCCGCGTGCAGTCGCATAATTGTGTGGCGCCAGCTGTCTGTGTCAACACTGCGGGCTCATACCACTGTAAGTGTCCATCCTTAGTGGGCTGGTCTTTCGACGGTCAGCGGTGTAACGATACAGATGAATGCCAATATGATGACGTATGCGACGTTCACGCTACCTGCAACAATTACCCGGGAGGCTTCAGGTAATATTTTACAATATTATTAAATAGAAACCTCTGGTTTATTGAATTTCTAGCTTTTTGATTGGTTCCACAACCGATGGATATCAGCTCATAATTCTCAGCTGTGTCTTAATAATATGGAACTGTTTTAACTTGAATTCCACTTGGTTTACACAAAATTAAAAATGTCTGGATATGTAATACAACTATTATTCTACTCATACTTGATGGATATCAGATAAATAGAGCCAACTCGGCGCCTGCGTGCTTCTTTGCCTTTCTATTCAACGCGTGTTCGTGGAATATCTGTTAAGGTTCACAGTTCCTTTGCTATTGCTCTGTTGAATTCATAAATCTTCTGAAAGTACCTAAAATTTAATTTAGAACTTGCATTTGCCTATTTGGTAAATATTAATTATAATATGTGGCCAACACCATTAATAAATTTAGCAAATATTGCCTTGTTCGTAATCAGTAGACAAGCGTTCCTCGTAGTGCTTCATTAATTCAATACATATACGAATTGGTCTTTGTATTGTTGTACACAAGGTTAAACGTTTTTAAAATTATGCATGACACCCCGATGGGGAGGGTCGAGGGGATAAAGGGGGAGCGGTGAGGGGG
>JAOBYG010349961.1:0-16319 GCA_025403545.1 Epizoanthus stellaris
AAGTGTTGCTATCATTATCACAGAGCTGTTAACTGTTTCCATCGCTGTGCCATATTAGTGAAAACACGCTGTCATCACACTGTCAGATGCCATTGGTCTCACAGCACTGTCACTGCCATTACTGTCATCACAGCAATGTCAATGACACTGCTGTCACAGAGATTTTTTCTCCATCCAGGATTGGAAATAAATAATAGCGAATCTTGACTATATATTGTTACTAATTATAAACCTGGTAGTCGATGATGTGATACTTAAGACAAAAGTTTCTTTTTTTAACGTTTAAAGGTGGTTGGTATTGAAAAGGTTTGTTGATAAACATTAGTCAGCAAATTAAAGAATCTTCTATACTTCCATTCCCAACATTATTATTACAGTAGGTCATATTATATTCAACCGTATCTCCACAGATTGTGTTTACTATAACAAGAGGGAATATTGGAAATACGTTTGAAATCAACAACAGGGGAGCCATTGTAACTACAAAACAACTGGATGGTGAACATTTCTCGTCCTATTCTCTTGAGGTATAAGCCTTTGGAATAGAACTGAACTTCTCTTTCCCAAACCTAACAGTACACAAAGATGTGTTAAAATGGTTTTACTGTCGTTAAGAATTTGTAAGTTACATTCGTAATTCCAATATACAATTATCTGTTTCAGATCATGGCTGAAGATCAAGGAAGACCTAAAAGAAATACAACAACTGCTTTTAACATAAATATAATCGAACCCTCCGTTAGCGATAGTACCTATCACCGAGGTAAGAGTATACTCACTCGTAGAAATCTACAAGCTTTGTAACTATGGAACGAAAACGCTAATATATATCTTGATACTTTCTTCTAGACTGCGTGTCCTGCATGAGAGTCATTGCTGGTTTAGGAACATTAACGGCTGTACTATTTATTGTAATAATCGCCGTTGTGGTTTACCTGTGGTGGAAAGTTCTCAAGAAGGGTTAGTCATAATGCTACAAATAACATATATTACTTGAAATATATTTAGTGTTTTTATTTAGCACTCCAACAATACAAAGTTTTATCTAGAAACTGACGAAATAGAAAATGATACATTTTTACTTTTATTGCGATGAAGGTGATTGTACATTAGCTGAAAAAGCCTAAGAAACACCAGAAAATATTCTGAGTCACTGATGGGATTTGAAGCCATGACCCTCTGATACCGGCCCGGCCGATGTTCTACTACTCTATACCCACTGAGCTACAGATTCATACGGGGAGCCAAATTATTTACCAGGTTCTTGTAAGTAATGGTGTGTTGTAGTCGTTGGTGAGCAGCCCCACTTTCTGCCTGTTTAATCAGGTTTGTACAGCCCACAAGTGTAATCCTTACCTACAAATGTAATCCACCCAATAATTATCGTCATATATTGCCTACAAATGTAGTATCGCTAAAAAATGATAGAAGGACTTGCTATAATTGTAATACTACCACCATATGAAAATAGATAATGTCAGTTGCATTACATTCGCAATAGCAGCCCACAAATGCAAACCCCCACAAATATAATTGCTATGGTTTCTGACTATTTATTACAAGGTTACAATTATTTACATGTTTTAGGGGTGATACACGCCAACAAACTTTTCTAAGTGTAAACCTGTAATAAATAGTCAGCAATTTGATTACATTTGTAGAGGATTACATTTGTGCTGCTATTGCAACCTAAAAATGTAATCCCACCCACAAATGTAACCCTATCACTATTTCATACATGCAGACTGTCCTTATACCCAAAAAGTATCATCCAATGGAATGCCTTTTACCTTGATCAGTATATTTAGCCACTGCTCAAATCCTATCCAATTCAGAAAATATGTTTCTCTACACCAACTCACAGTACAGTTTTTTAACTCCTGATCCGTTTTTTATATAGTGTTTATCTTTCGTATTGTTACTGTGTTCATTTTTTGTACGTATTGTTATTATTTGCTGATTCCACCCAGTTAATAATCCTCAATAAAGGGTAACTAATAAAATAATAAAATAAATGATAGGTACATGGGTATATGTAGCTCAGTGGATAGACCATCTGACCGACAATCAGAGGGACATGGGTTCAAATCCCGTCAGTGACTCAGAATTTTTTATTATGTTCTTCGGATTCTTCACCTAAAGTACAATACCGTCATCGCATAAAAACCCTCAACCAAGCTGAAACTTATTCCCATAATCAGAAACTTTTGCTTTTGTGGGAAAAAATTACTTTGTTCTATCCAAAAAATAAGATAGACCTAACTTATAGCGACACAGGTTTCATCTCCATTATGTATAAAGTCTTTTAATTTGCTTTTGTTTAGCAAATATGAATGAAATGTATTGGCACTTTTCAAGAAAAATATTAAACAGCTCATAAGTTCATTTGCAGATAAAACTAAGGCAGCGGAGGAACTATATGAGATGTAAGTACAATAATTATAAAGATTTGATACGTTATTGTTGCGTTCGATGATAACATTAGAATTACGTTTCCGTCTTACCTTCTGCTTTTCTCTACAGACCAGAGCGTGTTATACAAGTAAGTTAATATTAATTGTAACTGATTTTGCTTTGTATGTTTTGTTACTTCTTTTCGTGTTTGCAAAGTACCAAGTACGGATTAATAAATCTCGATACCAATAATGCTATTACACTTTAAACAGTGCTAGTCCGAGATAAACTATTTAAGTTTATACTAATTTTGTTTAACGCTACTGAATACTATCTCTTTCTGATATTGTTGATCAGGAAGTTAATTTACTTCACTAAATAGAATCCTGTCATGTTGTCGCAAGAACCGGGAAGACGAACATATGGTGGTGATAATCACCAACAGACCCCATTCCAAAGGAATTATATGTCACTGCTCCCCATCTCAGCTACAGGCCAGTCTGCTGAATCCGATGACAGTGAGCCATCACATGCAGAATACATTCCTCCCTTACCATTCTCATGTACATGGGAAATATCCAAAGAAAGAATAACAATAGAAAAAGTCATTGGAAAAGGTGCATTTGGCCAAGTTGCCAAGGGAACAGCTGAAGATCTTTCTGGGCGTAAGGGAAAAGTTACAGTTGCTATAAAAATGCTGAAAGGTAACTGACTATCAGATGGTTTGGAATAACATGTTGTAATTGAATGGCGAATTATAGCACTAGTATCGGTTGTTAGAATTTTCTTCTCTTTATAGACAACGCATCTGCATCCGACAGAAAGGATTTGCTGTCAGAACTAGACTTGATGAAGCAACTGAAACCACACCCTCACGTCATCAGGCTGCTGGGATATGTTACAGAAAATGGTAAGTTAAAGCTTTAACGCTTATATAATATGCCAAAGTAAATAAGTAAATCAGCTTTTTAATTTCTAGGTATCGTATTTCAGTGCTATTTACTAAATACACGGAAAGTGACATAACCAGCTTCAGCTGTGACTTACATTATGAGTAAGAGCTACAAATAAAGCCTTGACTACAAAGAGCCATAAAGAAACTACCAGAGTAGAGAATATGTTTGCATCAGCTGGAGGAGCTTGAACAACTTGGCCAACAATTATGCCTGGAATAATATTACTATTCCCATTTGGGCGATGTTTTCAGTTGTAGGTCTATAGCTACGTTGCTACGTGTCGGATACTCGCAATGAAAAGCTCATAACTTTTTATAAATGATGGCATAATACTTTTTTTCTAGTATATAGAAGTGACTTACACATCTGTAAAGCGACTTTTTATAGTTACTGCCCAACATACAGAAGCTGGAAATGGAGGTATGGGATAGTATCTTGAAGCTCGCCTACACGTCTCTACCGACCATGGGACATACTAGGTTATGGAACATAGATGTGACATGTTTGAAAATGTCTTTCCAGACCCGCTGATGGTGGTAATCGAATATGTACTTTATGGTGATCTCCTTGGTTATTTGCGGAGAAGTCGTGGTCTTGACGATACATATTTCAAGGACCCGGATGTAAAACCAAGGACGGATTTAACATCCAAACAACTGATAATGTTCGTATCGCAGATTGCGGATGGGATGTCATATTTATCTTCAAAGAAGGTATTACATCGTTGGTTTTGTTGTCATTAATAAAGAACTGTATTGACCAAGATCAGATACTGGACAAATGAACATTATATTAAGAACACTACAGCACATTTATTATATTTATTGGAATAATGTCTTTGCATTGAGAGTGCCTAGCTTTCCATTCTCATAATATAAAATCAAATAGAGACACAAAGAAAATTCAGACAATAAGAATAAGATAATTTTATTGTAGATTATTCACCGTGATCTGGCAGCCAGAAATGTGTTGGTTGGTGAAAACGAGAGGTGTAAAGTTACAGACTTTGGCATGGCCAGAGATGTACATGAGGAAGGATTTTATGAGAAAAAGACATGGGTGAGTAACATCATCTTGGTTATCTAATAAGTTGGCTACTGTCTTTTAGAAGATAATACAGTTTGAAATACAAAGCACATAGATGCAAATGTTTCAGGTAATGTACTAAACTATGCTTCAGAGCGAGTGCTTCATTAAGATATCCAAAAACGAATTGTAAAGCAAGAATGAGCAGCGTAGTAGGTTCCTCTAATAAATTTGTGTTGTGACGATAGGTGATTCAATCATTTTCAAAATATTTCAAATAGTAATAATAATAATAATAATAATAATAATAATAATAATGATAATAATAATAATAATAATAATAATAATAATAACAATAATAATAATAATAATAATAATAATAATAATCTGAATATTTATAGCGCACATATTAAAAAGTTCTATACTTTAATTACGAAGATTTTCGGACGGAAAAACGGCGGACGATAAACTTCGGACGAATAACTTTCGGACGTTTTTTGACACATTTCGGACGTTTTATGCCTGAAATTTCGGACGTTTCACTCTGATACAATATAGCAAGTGTAACAAAGACCCAATAAATAGAATAAAACCTCACGCGTTGTTTCTTTTCGTGCGCACAGCCGCCATATTGAATATGGAATAAGAGCATACCTGGGTTCTAAATAAATTTCAAGCTGGTTACTAGGCCTAAAGTAAGTCGTCAATCGCGCGGTTTCTAACGAACATTCTCCGAAGATTCAATATGCAAATCTTCGTAGAAAAACTTTCGTCGGAAAAGATCGGTCGGAACGCGCGCGCCAGTTGAGAACATTCGAGAACTGGGTTCTAGTAGAACCCAGGCATGCTCTGATTCCAAATTCAATATGGCGGCTGTGCGTATGAAAACTCAAACAACGCGTGACGTTTTATTCTATTTATTCAGTCTTTGTTACACTCAGCTGCCCTTCCCCCCTTCCCCCAGTCAATGTTGCTTTGCAGGTGGAAAATAGTGAACAAAAAACGTACAACATTGACTGAGGGGGAGGGGGTAAGTGTTTATGCTAAGGGTGTCCAAGCAATATTGGCGTAGATTGTTACATTGCAATGTCGTATACTCCATCTCGCATCCTACAGCACAACATGGCTACCGTATGTACTTTAAATGAATACATAGTGTTCAAGGGTCAGTTTCTCGGCTGTACTAAATAAAGTTCTGATTTATGAAAATAGTATTTTACGTTCCACAACTAAATAATATTAAAATGAAACAACTTTTTTGAACCACGTTTGATTGAGCAGGTTCGTCGAGGTTCGATGCATTTGGGGGCTAGTTTAATCATTTTTCTGCGGGCCAACACTAAATTCACTACAGGACACAGGCCATTCGATTAAATAGTGTGCTGGGAAACACAGGTTTACATTCGAGTTGCTCGTATTAGTCATTCCTTTTAGCATTGTTTTTATTCGATTGGGAGAGATTACGTGCGCATACGCAATGCCGTGATACTGCCGCTTTAAAGGCCATTTGTAACTAATACGTTATGTGAGTACTTGTTGTTTTTGGAGTCGCTGCTGTTCAGGTATATCTGAAGCAACATTTTTAGATCTCTGTTTTCTGTATTGTTTCGTAACCCGACATTTTAAGAATGGCCTGTGGGTCAGAATATGCAATGTTGGTGTAAAATGCATGTCTTGAAGATAACTGAAACGCAGTTGTAATGCCTATCAAAATTGCAGAATTCCACAATGAAGCAAAGCGTTTGCCAGCCAAAACGAGACAGTTTATATGAGCCAAGCACCAAGATAACAAACCTGCAAGTTTTGCCGGGAAAACATGTGTGATATAACTTTGAAAACCAGCTTGTAGCTACAGGCCTGCCTCACGGTTGAACGCCTCACAGTTTGGCAGGCAAAACTTATAAGTTTGTTCATTTCAACTGTCTCGTTTTTGCAGACAAATATTATTGGGCGGGGCCATCAAGCTGTTGGTTTAAGTTTGGCGGAATCAGTTTTTGCCATTGACAAGCAAACTAGAATACGTCACAACTACGTTGGGAGTCAAAATTTTATATGGGTCAGAATATAATTGTAATTTTCCTGCAATTTTAAGCACTTTATTTTCAGCACGAAACCAGGATTTGGACGTCTACCTTTTTTATTTCTGTTTTTCTGCCCAGACATCTTTATTGTGGTCCTTTCTTCTCTCATTTTCTATGACTTCTTGCCACCAAACATATGTATTGTAGTTTTTCTCATGGTAGGTCTTAGGCATGCTATGGTTTGCCACTAAATTTCACTACCAGGCCCCGTACGTTAAGCGCGTTCACACGCAATTCCTTGCACGCGTTATACAACTTTACACCCTTTCATACTGGTATTCTCTTCCCGGTGCGCTACTTTGGGAGTTAATGGCTAAATATTTCACAGGTTTGTACCTTGAATGTACGGCTTGGTAGTGGAATTGATCGACAGACCGTATCATGCATAAGACCAATTGGGCAAAAACATATCTCTAATAATTTTGTTTAATTTCGCTTCTTGTCTTGTGGTAACTATTACAGCGTCTCTCCTTGTTGAAGCAAAGTGTCCTGCCCGTGCCACTACGTCTGTCTCCAAAAAACGTCTCACGGTTAAACTCGAAAGGTGAGTATTTAGGTTGGTTGTAAGAATATTGCCTTGGTCAAATTTAAAGTTAGTCACTTTGACTTTAGTCACGTGCTTTTTCCTATTCAAGAGCATTTCTGATAAACATTCTCAGTATAGAATATTAGTGCTTGAGTAGAACTTAAACAATATAATAACAAAATGTTGGAAATAAACATAATAATAATAATAATAATTATAATTATTATTATTATTTATTTACTTATATAGCCCAGTTTCCATACATATGATCAACTGCGCTTTACAAAGAAGAAAAAATAACCTATCTACCTATTTACAATATAATTTAATATATATGTCAGTATCATGTAATAATAGATATATTATCACATATTCATTATTATATGAAAACTTTATCACTTTCCATTTTTGGCTTTTGTGTCATATTGTAGAGCGCTTATAACGTTGCGATATAGACGATCAGTAAGTATTTATTATTACTATATATTATTATTATTATTATTGTTATTGTTATTGTTATTGTTGTTATTTTGTTACAAAAAGCAGCTTCTACTTATATTGTAACAGCTCAAAGGTATTTTATAAACTATTAGCGACTTTGTTTATCATTTTTCCATTTATTTATTTCCGGATTTAGCAAGTATGCTAAGTGCACAAACAAAAGAACACGAAAAGTCCCAAACTAGGTTAATGCACCTGTCATGGCCTTTTCCGTCATGGTTCAGCATTATAATAACAAATGAAGACTGCGAGCATGCGAAAAATAGCACATACACTGCATTATTTAATAAACTGAGAGATTGCTTAAATTTGCAGCTGTGGATAAGGAACTTGACATATCTGATTCAAATTGCGAAGCTCGTTTCAACATTTCCTTGTTGTAAGCAGTTGGTTTGATTTCCTCGGTTTGCGGCAACTCGCGAGGACCGGTGAATACTGCGCGATATCAACCTGTTAAACCCTTGGCGAAAATTCTTGGAATATACGAAGTAGATCCAAGGATTTAGAGCTGTGTGGATGGACGGTAGGACAATCATCAGATTGAGAGCTGTTTTGAAGGAACAGAACACGTCTTGGTTGCCTAGCAATCATGAAAAAAAGATTCCGTTAGAAAAAGTATGCCAGCTTTAAAATAGGGAGTAAAATGTTCAGTGTTGAACTTTTTGTAAGTGGTACAATTTTTCTTAGAACTAAAGCAAACATTTTCCTTCTTTGGATTCTTCATAGTTTTCTATCTAGTGCAACTCTATATTAACGAATGTGAACTGAGACATTTCTAATTTGCCCGCGTTGTTTGAGATAAATTAATTGATCGTACAAAACAACATTCAAGATACATTATTTTACCTCACGCTCTCAATAAATAATAGGTTTAAGAATTCATTATTTCATGTTATCCATACTAGTTAACTCTTAACACTAGACCTAGCGTGGTTCGGTTCTTTACGAAAACAAGTTTTTATACCATAATAAACCAGCTCTTAAGTAGCTTGGTTACTGCAACAAACGTACAATATTATTATGTTTCGCAAGAGGTTTTCGTTTCCGAGGTTCGAACGTTTTGTTTGAAAGTAATAAAAGTTCTTACAAAATTGACTTGTTTTTCGATCTATTTGTAATACATTTACTTGCAGGTCCCTGCGCTATTGTTAGTAGCAAACACTATGGTTTCTAAAGCAGATTTGTGACATGTCTAGAGGAATCAGTACAGCAGTTTCTGGTTAGCGCGTTTTTCTCGACTAGGTATCAGAAGCAAGACGATTTGCAAGGACCATTTTTGTTTATTAAACTCACCTTTTAGCCTGGTTTGAACGAATTCAAATATCGGCATGACGGTCCAGCCACAGAAGAACCCCACCACGACAGTTAACATCATCTTAACTCTACGGAGGTTCTGCATTCGTCTTCTTTCTGTCTGAGCATGGGAGGGGTTCCCAGGGATTTGTTGTTGCTTTAGTTTCACTATCATCACAGTGTAGAGTATAGAAATGACAACAAGTGGGACGGCCCGAGAAAGCAATAGAACGAACAACTGAAATGCAAACAAGTTATCCTTTGTCCAGCCAGAAGTGCAACCCGGCACTATGAGTCCGTTGTCGTTGTAAATGAAAAACGTGGTATGAACGGCTTGTGGTAGGCTGATTGCAAGTCCAACCACCCAGGTCGTAATGACAAGCAGAATACAGATACGCGTTCCATGAAGTCGTGCTCGGGTTGGTAAAACGATAGCAAAGAACCTGTCAACAGCGATTATAACCAGACTTTGAATCGATACAGTTGCGGATACATTAAAAGTAAAGTGGAAAACGATGCACAACGCAGTGCCAAGACTGTGCTTATCCAGAAGAACCTCGGGGTGGCGCAGAAATAGGATATCCCAGAGTAGCTGAACCAGTGGAACAAAGATGTCCGAAGCGCACATGTTCACGATGAAGAAATTTGTAACTGTTCTCATACCTTGAAACTTGAGGATTGCCAAAATGATGAGGGAATTCCCTACCAGTGAAGCTGCGCTAGCAACCACAAATATGATGAAGCAAAACGTATCAATAATTTTCCAGTTAATATCGCACGATGAAGCTGCAGTTCCAGTACTTGTATTCAACGCAGATAGGTTGGCTGTTTCATCAGTGAATGGCATTTTAGGTATTAATAAAGAGATTCAAAGCATTGAGTTTCTATCTTATTCAGTTTTTCCCTATCCTGAGACGCTTTAGGGCTCGCTAGCTATTCAGAATCCGAAAAATACCAAGTCTTGTGTAATAATCAAGGATATTCTCCTGATAATGGCAGAATCTTTCTGGAACTCGTTTAGCCTTCCAGTATATAGCCTTCTTCTAATGTTGCTTTCACTTGTAACCGGATTAGTTTGTTCTTGTCATCGAAACATTTCGATTACTGGCTGGTGTGGACAAAGAAGGCCTCTGTTTTCAAAATATGGTGAGATCACAGCTCTTCTCAGACAAACGGAAATCCAGCCACAAACCTAGCATATAACATAAGTACTACAGCTAAGTTTTTCCCTAGATAATAAAGCCTTTTTGAACTTTCTTTTGATTGTGGTTCGAGCGAATGCTTGTTGTTACCTTTTTAAATGTCCTTGTCATTTCTTCATTTCGTGTTCAACACAAAATGTCCTATGATAGTGTTTGCAAGCTTAGTATGTCTGTTCACTTTGTTTTTCTTTTCTTTTGGTATTGTGTTGGTGATAAATTCCTCGTAAAAACACATACGGCGTAGAATTCCACAATCGCTGTTCCAGATTCAAAGGAATAACAACAAAGTTTGCGAGTTGTGAATCGGGTTTTAAAGCAATATTATCAGTCAGTTTTGATGAAATTATTTGTCTCTTCGATCTTTAATATTAACTCAGTTCAGTTCAAATATTTACTACAACGAAGTTAAACGATTAGAAAATTGATCAATTTCAACTACTGCTTATTTCCTATGTCAATCATGTGTTATTATTTCTTCACAATTTGTTCCAATGTTGCAGCATTTCTTTAATTAGAGACATACCATGTTATCTTTCTGCCAATGATCTTCTAAATAGGCTATCGAAGCCGGAAAATATAAATTGCTATTTTATTAAAATTTAGATAACAGATGTCGTAATTCAAGAGCACGTTGTCCAACAAGAAACTCTAGTTATTAAGAATCGAGACTTCATGACGTCTTGTTTATTTTCAGGGCAACAATTCTAATTTTGGGCGTGCAATGAAATTTTATGCCGCACTTATCTCTTTCCATCAACTTATTCAAACTTTTCCTTTGTCGGGAACGTTTTATATGCTAAGTAGTAGTATTTCATCATGTAGAAAATGACGCATGTTCCCAGTTTAGTAAATCAGCAAATCCAAATATTTAAAGCAACTATGTCAAAAATAAATTAACCAGATTTAGTTTTCGGCCGACGCACTTACTTCATTTGGCCCCCAAATTTTTTTAGACTTATTTCAGATTTGTCATAATGGTTATCTTACTACTTTGTTAATTCCTTTTTGCCATTAAACAATTTATTGACACTATATGGCTAAACAAGCTCCAGCAAATAACCAATATTAAGAAATTTTTCATTTCGCAACTTTGGCACCGATTATAATTAAATGTTTGTTAAAAACTATCTAAGTCAAACATAAGGAAAAAGACAATTTTAAAATCTTATTCAGCTAAAATCCTAACCGATTAACCGAGTAAAGCATTTTCGTAATCTCTTAAAAATTTGTGGTTTTGTTCAAAGTAAGAAGAATATATATATTTAAAAGCCCTTGCTGCTGTTTTATTGAAATCTTGCGAGCTGATTAACTGTTACCAAAGAAAAGCCTAATTAAACATGGCTTATAAATACAAGTGTAGATCCAAATATAGGAAAATCTCACCTCGCATTCCATCCAGCATCTACTCGTTGCTTAGGAAGGAGCGTAATTGATGTTCACTATTTCCATACACAAACCACAACGCTAGGTTCGTACGTAGGATGTGGTGCGAAACTGTGTATGGGAATACGTAACACAGATATAGAAGAAAGGTGCAAGTCATCAGGCGCAGGCGGAATACATGAACCAAAGCATTTTATCAAATAAGACGCCCCTTCTCTGACAAGGATCCAATTCCTCTAATAAGCGGTCTTTTATTCCAATAATCTCCTTGTAGTGGTTATTCAAGCCTAAAAAAAGACTTTAATTTTCCATATTAATATGTTTAATTATGTGACTGTTCATTATGTTTCATACCTGTTTCCCGCTTTCAACAGAAATTTCGTTTTTCTTCAGTAATGTTTCAGTGAACTATCCTGCGCGAAAGGCGCCGTTTAAAGGAGCACTGTCAAGCCAAAACACTGGATTTTCGCATCCCCTCATGTTTGTGAAATACGGCCAAAAGTAATCAAGTAATCAACTCAATTTTCTAAAATGTTCTTTCAAGACTATTTTTAGGACTATTTTGTAATTATATTTTATAAAAGCAAAACATGTACAGGATAAGTGATTTTTGAGTTAAAGTGTATGATGCCACAGTTGATTACGAATCATCAAAGTTGATTTTAATGATAACTGTAGTCCAGAAATCGAGGTTGTCATAATTACAAAATATTGTGAGTTACTGACATATTTAATAAGCTATACTTTTTTCCTGTCATCACTCTCGGCGATGTCGTTTTTCTATTCAAAGATATATATGAATCAGTAAAGAAATTTCTGGTCATATTGATAAAGTCCTTGAAATGTCCCTTTGAACGTGTGCTTTTATCATCTACCTTTACCGTTATTGCTTGGAAGGATCAACACGTCCGTCTCACTTCAAGTTTTCAAGGCGACATTTTCAAACCTAAACTAGTTTTCAAACTTTTCCGGTGAAGCTTACCATCAAAGATCCTTTGGCACTTAGTAACTAAGCCACTATTCTCAAATCCTTGCTAAATCTAGTGTAGGGATATACCACTACAACAATATATATATGTATGAAAAACGCTGCTGAAATTCAATCAAAAGAAGAAGGTGATCATGCTTTTGTTTTATTAGGGTAGTCCCTTTGGTAATAATATTAAAACTTTTCTGATATTAATGGGAGGCCTAAAGTATTACAATATATTAGGATTTAAAACTAAATCAGACTATGAGTTGTATATCTCAGTTCCTTGTGCTATCATTCTAATGATGAAAACATCACTTCAGCATTACATCAATTTTGGTATTTCATATGGGCTGCGCACTGCGTTTCGTGTTCTTTGGGTGCATGCCGTTTTGCTAACGTTTCCTAGAACACGAAACGCAGTGCGCAGCCCATGAAATCTTTTTATTCAAAATTATAAATTAGATCTTGATCTCTGTGACGAGCAAGTGGCTCTTCTTCATACGGACGATTTCCACGAATTGTTATTTCAATTTCGGATTCTGAATCCTCGGAAAACTCCGTAGAGGAGGAACACATTTCAGAAATATCAGAATCGCTTGACATTGTCACAAACAACTTCAGGTCACCGTCACGGAACTGTATAAACAACACTACAACATCTGTTTCCAGGCAAAACAACGCAACCAGTGTGACGTCACAACTCGTCTTGGATGGCTAAACTCGTCCCCAGTCCATTAGCCATTGTTAAACGTAAAATGTTGCGTGCTTTTCTCGGGCTCAAAAAAGCACCAACAAAAATTATTGAACAATTTTTGTTTTCGATTTTGGATATTATACATCCCAAAGAACGAAAAACTGCAAAAAACATTTCCGTTTCATAGGCACTTTAATTAGTAATGGTAATAGGACTGAGTGGAGTCCAATTCGGTCTGTAATCATATGAGTGATAACAAAATTGGACGAGCGCGCAGTGCGAGTCCAATTTGTTTATCACGAGTATGATTACTGACCGAACTGGACGACACAAACTCATATTACCAATTTATTATAAAAATTACAATTTCCGAAAAAAGAAGAATTTGAGTTTAAGTCTCTGTCATGGAAAAAATTGTTACTGTAGGCGGAAAAGTTCTCCATTTTGTCTTGGCCACAGTTTCTGAGTGGTACGTTTTTGTTAATCATGGTGATAATTTTCTGGCTGGTGATTGGCCAGTAAGCCAAAAACTCAGGTTGTGATTGGTTCATTGAAGTGTCCAATTACAGGTGTCCGAAAACAGGATTTGTTATTGGATAATGTCCAATTAATGAATAATATAGTGGTTAATGAACCAATCACATTTGAGGAAATTGTAATTTTTATAATAAATACATATATACATGTACACAATTTATTTTACCTAAATTTGAGAATATCAACTACCCTCGGACTGGAAGTATAGTTGGAAAATATTCTAGAGCAACTCTTTTAACACCGCTACTTCGTCTTTGCACATGTGAGACACTCAGGTTATCTGAGACACTTCCTAAGAATTCATAACCAACATAACTGTACTTCAATGGCCTATCAAAATTTCCATTGACGATTAGTTTGGAAGATTACATATTTTAATTATAAATTAAAATATGGATTAAATTCTGCACCAGTTCCCTTTCTTGCACCTTTGATTCGAGATATAATCAACGAGGACAAAACGAACTTGTTTGTTGTTCAAACTTCAGCCACTGTAATTCCCGACGCGGAGTGGCAGCGACACTATTTTATATGGCAAGAAAAATCAGCCAAATCTCAATTCAGATTCTCCTTTACTTTCAAAGATATGCTTCCGTTTGTCAAACATGCTAATTTTGCAGCCGTAATCTGCCTACATATCGCGGATTTAAAGTAATTCCGTTCTTTCTTTTCCGTCCGCTATCTTTAAGTTCGTAAACAGAGCTTGCATTGCAGCCTGGGTCAAAATTTCGTGGCTGCGTAACTGGAGTACAAATCAAGTGCCCAATTACAACATTGCATCAATCGATCGACAATGCAGGTCATGTGACCAGTGGACCGATGGAGAGCAGAGAATTAGCGTCTATATAGTTGCTGTGAATGAGCATTTGTATATTTCTGCAGGCTATCAACCCGCAGAGTTCGAGGTCCGGCTGTTGACGTCATTCTGATTGTCACGGTCTTGATCTCAGTCATTTGCTGCATTTGACACCGATCGGTCTTGAGTTGATTTGAATGATCTCGCGTAAGGCTCGATAAATACTTCGATTCGTGATCGGTGGTCCCATAAATACCAGATATTGAAGGTAAAATAAACGATTTTCACTTACCTTGTGTGTTTTGTTGTCCTTTGGGTGATTTGGTGGGGTTTTGGAACGGTTTTTCTTTCATGCTTCCCGCGAGCGGCTCTCCAGTAGAAATAGATTCACAAGGCAGGCATCTTCTGGAATCCGGCTGAGAGAACATCCTTCAGAACACGGCCAAATTCTCCCACTTCGACTCGTTGCACGAAACCCAGCTTCGCACACGTTAAACATCAGTTATTAACAAACATCCACGACAAAAATCAGCTCGATTGAATCCCTTTTACAACCCCAAATCCAGGTTCAAAAATTTGAATCCGCCAAAAGGTCGCTCTCTGAAATGGTTCTGCATTAAATGCCGACCCAAGAAACCGTTTCTGAGTTCAAATTCGCGTCACGTGTCATACCGACAATGATCCCCAGCGTCAAATCCGCTCGCGTACCCCTCCCCAAAATATAATTTTTAATTGTTTTATTGTTCCGGTTCGCTGTCGGAAGTTTAAAAATTGTATTTTGGGGAGAGGAACGCGAGCAGTACGCGAGCTCCAACTTCAATAGCTCCAGCCCGGCTCACATCCGTGTGCCTATGTTTTAGTTCAGTTATCGCATTATACTGGTGCCAGTTGCCTCGGACATTCAGAAACTGCTATACGTACTCTTTCACTGGTGTGTCATAGTTCTCTTACCCTGCTTGTTTCTCGCGCACACTCGCAGGATTACTTTATATGCATGTCTGCAGCTATTATTCCAGATAACACTAACACAGTATCATGTGTTTATTTGCAGTTCTCGATATTGTACTTCTTTGCTTTCACTCTGGTAGTTGTTGGGTTGACGATCTACAATCTGAAGCCTACACCAGTGGCACCAATCAGTACGAGTAACTACAACCTACTACAAGACGATTCGCCACACAGTCGGCTGGGCTGTTGTCATAAAATGGCCCCTGCCACTGACCAGTGATCTCAACTTGTTCCCAGATTTTATAGTTCAAGCTCGTTCCACCCTACCCACCAAGAGATATAAGAAGCCACATTTGCTTAGTCGACAATAAAGCCGCAACCGATCGCGGTTGCCGTTTATCTGGGGTATGTGTAAGGAAAGGAACGGGTGTAACCCATTTTCCTAGGCCTTTTGCCACACGACCCTTGACGATCACTTGTGGATATATTGAGATCGTGACGGTTGAACAAATTATGACGGCGAATCACTGTATCGCGACTGTGCTGGCAGTCACAGCGCTGTCAGTGGGTATAATACAACAACGGCAAATTGTTGTGCAGGTTAGTTTATCAAACTGCCAGGTTTCTCAACATCCACTTTTTCTTTTTTAAGAGAAAAAAATGTTAAACATGTTTCTAAGGGAAGGGGAAAGTGCGTTTGTATACTGGTTTAAAATTTTATGTGCGTTTATAAATTGAGGAAATGTAATATTTTTGTTTCGTTTTTTTTTATTAAACCTGGAAACTTACGGCCACGATTTATGATTTAAATAAGGCCTAAACGCCGTCTGCGTTAGGACATTTTTGGTTTGATTAAGTGAGTTAGTGGTGGGTTCGTTTGGGATATTCCGGAATATTGTTTTTTCGGAATACGAATATCCTGGTTATTCTGCCTCCAGGGCCCGGTTGCTCAAAAGCCGATTAACGTTAACCCAGGATTAGGCCTAATTTTAGATCAGATTTCTGAACC
>JAOBYG010351072.1:0-16308 GCA_025403545.1 Epizoanthus stellaris
CCCCTAATTTCCTCCTCCCCCCCTCCTGATTTTTAATGAATGCAGCCTAATATAGGCAAAAATAGTAAATGATTTCACTTGACCTATACGAGAAATGATAAACACTGAAGCGCGAGAATTAAGTTTCACAAATTACTTACAGATACCAAATCACTCGATGATTGACCACTTGGGAAGCAGTGGGTTTGTTACCCTTCGACTGTAGATGTTGGTGTACCGTGAAGTATCCGACATAGAGTTTTGGTGCGAAGCAAAATAATCGTCTGCAGACAGGCTATTTAGTGTCGAGTGGCAAGAGTTAGGACTGTCATTATATTGATGTGATCACACGCGAAATAATGTTTCCAACAAAACGATAAAACATTTTACCTTTGAACTAGCAATCCTGTTTGTCGCTCTTTTGCAAATACGACAAACGTGTAACAAATATGTTCTTGCACTTTGCGTTCGAATTCTTAGCATCTGATACAGACTGGACTGTTTGCTATTTCAGATTAATGCGCTCCAAAAATTGATTCTATCGTTGATTTAGAGGCTGTGCGTTGTAAACAGTATTCTCGGCAGCTACTGTGACTTCTTGTTTTCTTCAGTGAAAAATTAACATCGCTAATTTTTGCATCTGCTGCAGTGTGATTTGGTTTTCGTTTTCTCGGGCAATATTTATCTACCTTTTTCGTGAATACCACTCCGTGAAATAACAGTTTGAGTAAGTAAGTGAGTGATCAAATGAGTGGATCAGCCAGTGAGTGAATGAGTGAATGAAGAGTAAATGAGTGATTAATGAATCATACCTCCGTAGTCCAGATCATAGTTCCTTGCCTTGATGTAACCTTGTAAGTTTTCACTGAAATCTTTGTAGAGATTATTTCTAACTCGTCCTGCACAGTCGCTAGAGGAATGAAACATAGCTTTTAAATAGACTGACACCTAATATACCGTACACAACTGTTTTGTACTTCTCGTCTCCAGCAGTGAACAGTTTTCAAATTATATTCGTTTTGAATATTTAATCTATGCATGCATGTCTTCTAAATATCATCTTCATTTTGATAATGGCCTTGTAATAAAGCCGAAGTATTAACGTTTCATTAACTTTCTTGATGGAGACTGAAATATTGAGTTGCACAAGATGATCTTCGGAATTGTTTTGGTTTTGTATTTTCGCCATCTGTCGATGGGAAATGGATTATAGTTTATTGTTTAATGGATAACTGAGTTTATTGTCAGTGTCAAAGCATGAATATCGTACAGTACTGAACAGGAGACAAAATCCAAATCGTATATGTAGTAAATAAATGTTGCAATAGAAGTTAAAATAAGTGAAAATTTTAATTAAAGTTGTAAGTGCAGAGGCTTACTGGAAAGACATTTTATGCGACAATAAGACGCCTGTGCCATAAACCCGTATGTGTACACCTGTTCCTTAGCTACTAGAATATCGTGAATAAATTCTTAAGATTAGGTCCAAGCAATGTCATGTGAGTTATAAAACTTTACTGCCTGGCGATTCTAAGGTGCATTTCCAACTTGAAGGTGCGTTACGTTATAATAATACACATATCTAAAAATAAATTCCCAGACGTGTAAGTACCCCTGTTGGCAAGAACGAAATAGACCACATTTTTTTGATAAATGTAACCAATATGCTAATTTCCTTTCAAATTCTAATTATTTATACTGATATGCTATGATAGAGATAGAGAGCTTTCCAGAACCTGTCATCTTAGACTGTATGTTAACAGAGCAGTTCATTCATTTCTCTTCATGCGCATTGTTCCTGAACCTAGAGAATACTGAAGTAACCCTAACTATTCGTGTGTTGCATTGTCTGAGCTCAGCTTTGCTGGGACCCAGTAAAAATGACCCGAGACTACGCACTTTGTTTGGCATATTTTGGCCGCTCGCTCTAAGAGTAATAATAATAATAATAATAATAATAATAATAATAATAATAATAATACTTTATTTATCTAGCGCCTAATCAATAATTGTACTAAGCGCTTCACAAAACTAAGGAGATAAAAACGCTAAAAATGAAATTACAGAATAATTTTCAAATGTTTAATATACTAGAAACTAATATAAAAATCGTACTAATATACTAAAATTTATTCTAATCTATGCTAACCTATATATATGATATGCAGTATGCTAATTCGTTGATTTAAACAAGTGTGTCTTCAAATGTTTCTTAAAAGTGGCCGTTTACATTCAGAAATATTTTTCAATAACAAAACATTAAGAGCATACATGAAATAGGGAACTGTTCCCAGCAAAGGTGAGGAGAAAACCGCCACAGATCCAGAGCTACTTCCGAAGAGACACAAGCCGCAAAAAATCATTTATTTCCCATGAGGATACGTTATACTGTGACAAATGAAGCTTAGACATAATTAGTTACATCATGCTAAGAGAAGCTATTGCATAATTTTGTATTTCTTTACAGTCTCATTTGCCAAGAGCCCAAAACTATGAGAAACTGACCAGTGGGCGAGAAACGCATCATATATCAAATACTGCTTATTGCAATTCTGAATACATATATATTAATTAACATTCATAAAAATGGTGTTCTATTTTCACTCCATGCGGTTATTTTAAAGTTTTCCATTGACACTGTGGACGAAAGAGAACAACAAATGAATTGGAGTTAATCGTCACTACTAAGAACTTGTCCTTCAAAGGGCGTAATATTCGCGTGATCTCATGATCAATCGCCGTCGGTCTGGTTGTGTTTGTGTCACATGGACTTTTAATATTATAAATGAAGAATATGTTAATGATTCTCTTTGCCAGCCAAATTATTCAACAAACACGATATTTCACAGTGGGTATCGCAGTTTCATTTGCGACCAGAAACAGCTTTATACACCTTTATTTACCAGGTTTCCGTAATTTAGTATTTTTTCATTATGAATGAATCCCCAAATTTCACCCACCCTCCACTTTCAAGAGCAACGACCGATTGTACTAGCTATGGTGACAAATTATTTCTAGAGGATATGAACTCCATGTACATTCCCAGCGTTATTGTAATAATAGTTAACTGCTTCACTGCTATTACTGCGATATCGGGCAATGGACTCGTGATATGGGCGATATCTCGAACTTCTTCACTGCACACCCCGTCTAACATTTTACTCTGCTGTCTGGCGGTTACTGATCTTCTTACTGGCCTGGTGACTCAGCCTTTTACGACAATCGTGATCATGAATCGAATCCACGGAAATTACCCGGCATATTGCAGCACTGCCGAGGTTGAAATGTTTCCTGCCTTCACGCTCTCTGGAGCGTCCTTCCTCACGTTATCCGTGATTAGTATCGACAGGTTTCTAGCACTGCATCTCCACCTCAGATATCATGAGTTTGTTACCATCAGGAGAGTGCTGATGGTCGAAGCTGCGGTTCTTTTCATTTCTATCATCATTTCTATTGTTCATCATATAACCAATTCTTATTTGCCCGTGGCCGTTTGTACGTCGTTGAATATTGTTGTAAATGTGACACTGTATATCAGTATATTACGTATTGTTCGCAAACATGAACACGACATCCGTGCTGAGCGACAACTGGCGAAGCACTTTCACGGCCGGGCTGGTTTGGATATCAAGAAATTCAAAACGAGCTCCAGAACTATGGCGGCCATTTCTTTTGCATTCCTGTTGTGCTGTATTCCTTATGTTTGTGCAGTTGTGGCGTTTGTGGCTATAAACTCAAAAGTTTTAATGTGGGAGATAAGGATCGGACTGGACGTGTCTGCCACGATTGGCTATTTTAACGCGACACTGAACCCGCTGTTGTACTGCATGAGAATAAGTGAGATCAGACGCGCGGTCCTGAAGATCTTCAAGAAAGTCGAGGAGTAGAGAATAACAGTTTTCGTACATTAAGCGACGAAAACTTTGTAAAGCGATTGTCATATTAAAAGAGAAGGCTATCTTGCGAGTTCTGAGTTACGAGTTGCTACTTGCGAGTTGCTAGTCAAAGGCTGTAATTTGCCTAACTCTAACCTAAAGTTATTATTACTATTATTATAACCTAACCTAACCTAACCTAACCTAACCTAACCTAACCAAACCTAACCCCAAAATGCAGCCTTTGACTAGCAACTCGGAACTCGCAACTTGCAGCTCGCAACTAGCAACTCGCAACTCGTAAAATAGTTTACCTGATATTAAAACTGTTATATTCTTGAAAATGATTATAACATACCATATATACTGAAGCACTATATTCTATCCATGAAGGAAACTAATCAGCAAGAGAGTGTGCACCTTCAAGTTGATTGAAAATGTGATGGTTCTTAGACACTGATTTAGTTTAGCCACTCAAAAAGCTAGGTTGATGAGATAGAAAAGAATATAAGAACCGGAGTTTATTCATTGACCATATATCTTTGCTTTGTTTGACAGTCAGTTTCTGACGTTAATTAATGATAAACTACGCTAAACCACTATCCATGGCTTAGCTTACTCGCTTACACACGAATCATCCAGAAATATTGACGTACGGCAACATCTGAGGTTTGTCATCGGTCTTGGACAGAGTAAGTCGAGAAGAGAAATTAAGAGAGACAGATGGACGATAATAAGGGCTGTCAAACGTCATGTTGAGCTGGATATTGCTCTGACCAGCTGACTGGCTGTATAACAATAGGTTCTTTGAGAAAGCATTTCGTTGGTTAATTCAAAAGCTGCTGTTTTCTTGACCTGAGTCCGGATTTGACGATGGTTTTTCTGGCGACGAGAAAGTTGGCAAAATCATTTGAAGATGCTGTGAGATCTTTAGGTATTTTCAAGGTAAACGGGTTGAAGTTGAATTAGAATTATATTCAATACTAACCTCTGGTTATTAAATATTTAGCATTTTGATTGGTTCTACAACCGACGGTTATCAACTCATAACCATCAGTTATGCCTTATATGAAAAAACAGCTCTTTCTAAAACGGAATAGTTGTTTCTTATACGAAATAGTTAACGTTGTTTTATTATATTCCGATTAGTTTACACATAATTAAAAATAAAAAAGTAAATTTTAACTCGGAATTTAATAAAAAAAAGTATTACACTCACACCTGTTTGGCTCTCTATCATCCCATATCCAACGCGTGTTCGTGAAATAATAATAATAATAATAACAACAATAATACTACTACTACTACTACTACTACTACTACTACTACTACTAATAATAATAATATTAATGTTAATAATATAAGTCATTTTTATCACAAAGTGTAAATATTGCTCGTTGTTTTAAGATACTGGTGTAGATTTTAATTACAGTCGCGTCAATTTAGAACGCTCAAGTTTATAACGGAAACCGTCAAGAGAATGTTATGAGAATTTTATGAGAATTTTAGGGAAAAAAACCCCTGGTTTTAATGAAAGTATTTTTAGAATTTTGAAACATATTATAGTAAGCGCCACAGGCTACGTACGCGCCCTGTGTGTGCTTTCAAGGAATCAGCATTCAAACGTTTTACACTGCTTGATATAATAATAATAATTATTTTTATTATTATTATTATTATCATTATTAATTAATAATGCAGTGGAGCAGAAAAACGTCGACGATTTTGGTTCTGTAAGTTTAATTTGTGTCAGTCTGTGTAGTGTTTACCTTCGTAAAATTCCCAAATGTAATAATATTTCACAGTTAAAAAAGTTTGCAGTATGTTGAGAACTTCAGTTTCTTGTTGTATTAAAACTCAAACGTACGTTAGCTTACCATGGTATGTACTCTTCTAATCCAAAGGTTTGACCACGCGGTAGCGCAGAACGCGGCGTATAAGATTGCATACCGTTGTAAGCTATCGTTAATTTGCTAATTTCACCATACAGCGGTAGCCATAAAATGACAATAAAGTGTCCCCATAGTAGTAAGATGATTGTGATGTACGTTGTCAGTTTGAAGCCAACTTTGCTGGCTGTCATGTAGCGGTTAGACATATAATGACGATAAAGTGTTCTCACAGTAATAAATTGATTGTGATGTACGTTGTCAGTGTGAAGCCACCTTTGCTGGCTGTCATGTAGCGGTTAGACATATAATGAAAATAAAGTGTTCCCATAGTAGTAAAGTGATTGTGATGTACGTTGGCAGTGTGAAGCCAACGTTGCTGGCTCTTAATTAAAGGGTCAGTGTCAGGCTGGAATACTGAAATATGGTATCATCTCAATGTTTAGAAATATAGCCAGATGTCATCAAATAAGAAACTCAATTCACATTTTTATTCATATTGCATGTAAATTTTAAGCGCATATTACATTTATCTAGGGCTCCTATTGATAGCAGTATACCTTTTTACTGATAGGATCACCCTAAAGAAATATAGGTTACCACAATTCGATAAAAGCACGTAATTTCTATCTAAAGTGCCGGATTACGCAGATGGAAGTGGATTACGAATTATCACCAAACTTGATTTCGATACATATTGCGTATTTTTTTCCTTTCTATTTTTTTCCCCTTTCATCAGTTTTAGCAATGTCCTCTTCCTATTTGAAGAATCCCAATTAAAGTAAATTCTGGCCACATCAGACATGTACCTTTAATCACTATAATCTTATTCGAGTGTGTAATTCAACACGATACCAGTAGAACATTGCAACACGTCAATGAAGGTGCAGCGGTAGCAGAACAGGAGCTTTGGGCGACACAGGTTCCACAGCACAGCAGATGTTACCTTCCGGCGCTGCTGGTAAAGCACTCTTCCTGCAGTATGAACTGCATCGGAAAAGTGAATGGAACAGCTCCTGGAATCCTCTCCTGTAGTTTGCATTGAAGATGTAGTAAACCAGCGGGTTGATTGCCGGGTACGTGGTTGTCAAGAAGTGGGCGATAAATACCAGGTGTCTTGAATGACAGGGTCGCTGAGAATTCCAAACGTACGCACTTAGAAATCGATGAAGGTTAAACGGTGCCCATGACACAAGAAAAACAATAATCACCGTCACCAGCATATACGTTACTTGTCTGTATTTCTTGGCTCTACGCAGTCTCGCTTTTGATGGCAAATGAATGTGTGCTTTCAGGAGAGAGATGATTATGGCCGAGTAGAGACTGGTGAGGAGTACAAATGGTATCATCGTGAAGCACACGAGGAAAATAGGATATTGGATTTTTGCCGCTTCTGCATTGTTAAACGCTGGTTGCCAGGTCTGAATGCAATATGGTGTCGTATCTTTGTGGGTGATTTTGTATTTGTAGAAAAAGATAGAAGGATACAGGGCTCCAATCAACCAAGTGAGAGCGATGAGAACAAAACAGGTTTTCTTGCTGTGGATTGGATGTGTATTCATTGGAAGTACGACACACAAAAATCTTTCAATTGCAATAATTTCGAGAGTCAGGACAGACACTGTTACTGAGATGACTATAGCAAATGGTATTAGCTTGCAGGTCAGTGAACCAAACACTCCGTCTGCAAACCACAGTTCACGAGGCAAGTAAATACCTTTGATTTCTTGTGGAATGTCAACAAGTGGTATGAGTAGATCAGACATCGCCATGTTCAGAATGAAGAAGTTGATGATAGTCCGTAAGTTGCGGTTTCTCCAGATCACGGCGATCACCAGGGAATTCCCCACAAGAGACACGATCAGCAGCACTGAGTACGCTACGGTCTTGATGACCTTGATGGGGATGGAGTCCAGGAGAGGATCGCAGTCTTCTTGGGGTATGGGAGATGGAGTGGTTACGTTCAGACTTCCATTTACCTGCAAGAGTAAGATATCATTACAGATTAATTATAATATAGCAGGCATTGTACATACACATGCATGTATCTGTATATTTGCTCTTCTTCAGCGATCAATGGCGCCCATGTGGGCACTTTTGGTCCCCTTCTATCATGTTTTATGCACCTTATGTCTCGCACTTGTTAGGAGACTGGGAATAATTAAACTAACAACATAAAGAGGAAAGAAATTTGAACATCTGCTAAAGTTTCAATCAACTGGAACATAAAGAGGAATAACACAGTTGTTGTTTCTCTTGTATGAGGTTTTATTGTAAAGCTATCAACCCTTTTTCAAACGTTAATTTCCAGTCATAATCTGTAGAGGACACATTTTAGTTCTTCGATGGGCATTCATGACTCCCGACATTGAAGTGTTCACACTATTATTGCTGAAAACAGTTTTTATTTCCACAGATAAATGCATATAGAGATTACAGTAATATAAGTGAAAAAGTGGAGGGTGTAGGAATTAACAACCCCGAGGGGTTAATACGACATTCCTTCACCCTAACAGAAGAAAATGCGATGTTAGAAATACAGACTAATAACTGATGGAAGTTTTTAACTACAATCGATAAATTTGACAAATATAGATAGGCAGCGCTTGCGTATTTCAACTTGTGTAAAGGTTGGAATACTCCAGCTGCTACGAGGACAACAGGAAGTTTTTTAATTCTTTCTCAAAAACAGGAAGGGATATGCTATTCTTTAAATTGAAGGGGATATCATTCCAAACTTTTACAGAAGCATATTTTATATTAAATCGTAACCTGTAAGTTATAAAGCGAAGAAAAGAAATTGCAAAAACTATCTCAACTACTATGAATATTCCTTTTGTTGCTTCAGTGTTTTTGTTTCAAACTCTGAAACATTTAGCAATGTTTGGTAGTCAATTGAACGATTTGTATGGTAGACAAAATGACATTTAACAAGCGTGCGCAAGTTGAAATAATAATAATAATAATAATAATAATAATAATAATAGTGTTTATTAACACATTATCGCTTAAAAATGAATTACAATGTGTTTCAATTTCTAAACAAATATATATAAAATTTACAACTCTTTCAAGGGAATGGGTTACAAAAATGAGACAATTACAATGCATTAGATAATCAGCTATATATAACATTTAAAAGCAGGTTAAGGGTTGAGCGATATTTCAAGGCAAAGTAGTTTGTGGTATTCAGATACTATCCTTGGCAAACTATAACTTCCTGTTTCTTTAGAAATTAAGGCAAATTGTGTAGCTATAACTTCAAATTGTGACTCCAGTGAGGATTTACTTAATTGTTTTGAATGTGAGATTGGTTTGCAGCTTTTCTAGCGCAGTCATTATCTATCTTGTTAACTGTACTCGTATTTAATTATTAGTTTGTATGAACTGAGCTGCTGAAGAGAGAACAAGTTAACGCAAGCACCCGTAACATCCTTGAAGAGCGTGAGGGAGCACGTTAGTAAATGGCATCAGGGGGGACCATACCTCTATAGTCCATGACATCGTTCTTTGTTACCTTTTCCCAATCTTTTTTAACTTTCTTCAGACTTTCTTTCCTCAGAGATGCTACCTTTCAGTTGTCGAGCTGTCTTATGCTGTCACTGCTGGAATAAACTGAAATTGAATATGCCTCGGGTTATTGTATGCTGTCTATTTAAAACGTCTGACGTCCAACTGTGTTATTCACTATTCAAGTCACGTATGTAATTTAAGTAATTGTCCATTCCATTATTTAAACAGTTAACTGAGTTGTAAGCAGTACCAATTTATGACTACATCTCAAGATACCAAACTGCGAGGATCAATAAGAAATTAACGATCTTGCATGTGCAAGATTACTAGTACAGAATGAAAAGGAGGATCTATCGCAACGGATAGCGAAAGCCACTCAACGCCCACACCTGTTTCTTCATTACACATCAGACTGTTTTAGAATAAAATACTTTTAAATATTTTGAGTCAGAAAAACCTAAAATATCGTTTTCTTTCATGTATCAGCGATCGTGGTGCTATGATAAGCTTGTGTACTCATAAATATAAATAAATTTGGATTTCAGCAATGGTCTCCTCTCGCCAAGAACAAAATAGAACTGACAGTTGCTTTTCAACTGATAATCGATATGCTAATTTGCCTTCAAACGTTGTTCGTAGTGACAAAGAGTACTTTAGTTTCACATCACGTAATACCAACGACCAACGCACTATTGCCCACAAAAAAAGTAATAATTTGGAAAAATGCTTCGACAAATTGAAGAAGCAAATACAACGTTTTTCCTTTTAAGAATAACATTCAAAAACGAGTTTAAAACAGATTCAGCCATTTCGCGTAAAGTCAAAATGAAACTAAAATTGTAAAGATTGACGATGTTGAAGCTCAGCTTGTTTTTTCTCCAAAGCTATAAGACTAGCACCAATGTGTCTTTCATTGTTCCTAGATAGCCGCCAAAGTGACCAACTTCCACATCATATTTTAGTCACCCCGGCCACGTAAAACTCTGAGAGCGAAATTGAACTTAAACTTTACAAGCCGTTTCAACCGAAAACAATTACAAACGTCGTCCAAGTTAAGGGCTATTTCAAGGTGATAACCAATTAACTATAACTGAAGTTAGCATTAGTGCGTGTTAGAGCTCGTGAATAATCTTGTAGCTGTAAAAGAGATGTATTCTCAGTGGTCTTTTGATGTGTATAGGGTTAGACTTATGTTAAGGTTGGATATTTGTTGTTATATGAGCTAATGAGATGGAAAGCTACAGGATGGATCTAGAGTTGGTGAGGTTCCTGATAGCATAAAGCATCCTTCCGACACGCCTGACAAAATACTCTGATTGTTTCTACAGGTAAGACACAAAAAATGAACATGTATAGGTGCAAGTAAAAGAGAGACTACAAACTGCTGATATGTATGATCCTGAGCTGGTCGCAGCGTTCACAACAACAACTCTGTTTATTCACTGAAAAGATGAACACCTAAGAAATATTCCAATATGCAGTCTATTGGCCATCACTATCTACAATTTAATGCTACAAGAGTTTGGGTTAGCATTGTAAAGGATGCATGGACAAGAAATAAAGCTGTAAGTACTTTACTACACTTTGTTACGTTTCTTATGTATATTGGCTTTATTCTTGCTAGCTTCGAATTAATTAAAGATAAACTCAATTTCTGAAGGTAGTGTAAATATAATTTTATGAATTATATATGACCATTGAGTTATTTCAAAGTATATTATAGCAATTTTAACAAACATTGTCAAGAAAGGAAGATCTAATCGATGTTGCTGACTCGGCAAATACAGCGCACTTTGAAGTTTATGCAAAAGTTTTAGTCAAATTTTATATTTCACACCATGAATAAAATCAGTTATTCTGTATTTTTGTACGGGAGAATACAACCTGTTTGAAGTAAATTTAATAATAATAATAATAATAATAGTAATAATAATAATAATAATAAACTTTATTAACTTGTCTGGTAAACAATTTAACATTTCTGCTAATTGGGAACACAAAATAATATATATAAATAAAACACTAAAATGATGGTACCCTTTGTAATCTTTGTAATGGTATCAATTAAAATAACGCCAGCTCTATACTTTTTTAATTGTGTTCAAAGTTATTTTAGAGGTTGCGTCGTTATGCTGTCAGGATCTCTAGCAATGAGTAGTAATGAGTGACAACAATCAAACATTGTTCCGTCCAAGCAATCGCGATAACATAAACCAAGAGGGGACCAATTATGAATACAACTTACAGGAAATCGTCTCGCTGTTTAAAACTGCATTGTGAACGGTTCATTGATCTGTAGTTTCGGTTGCGTTAAGTTTGAGGTTGTTGTTAAGTGGACCAGTCAGATGATATTTTGGAAAGCTGTAGCCTGGCTCGAGCTTCAATTGCAATGAGGTGTGTACAAGAGGGAGCATATGGTAGAGTACCTGACATTGATATTACCAAGCATGTCAGACAAGCACGCTGAAATCGTAGAACTGGTATCTTTAATTTTTGAATACAAACCCGTGGTTATTGAATTTCCAGCTTTTTGATTGGTTCCACAATTAATATGGAAAACAGCTGTTTCTGAAAACAAAACAGCTATTTTTCAAAAAATGGAAGTAAACTCTCAAGTCCGCTTGGTTTACATGAAATTTCACCTACTTTACATATAATTAACAGAGATAAAGCAAAGTTTGGCTTAATATTTAATAAAACAATTTTGCGTGCCTCTTTGGCTATCTATCATCTCATATTCCAACAGCTTAGTTTCCAGAGTTGTCTATTGTGCGCGCGATCACACATCCATAGAGTTTCTTCGTGCTAAGGTAAATCATTATGTAGCTTTGCTGCTGGTGGCTAATGTTTTTTACAAACGTCTATTGACGAGAACCGAATCTATAAATTGTTATGTAGCAAAAAATGGTAGTATCCAGAACGTCACTTGTCAAGGAAGTTTGATGAGCCATTTCTCCTTTCTGAAAGGCTGCGGATTTGTGCTCTATGAGTAAAAGTTAATTTCTAAGGACTATAAACATTATCTCCAATAGGCTTGAATGCCTTTCTATTATCTTTAAACTGTGATGCTAAAAGGCGCTATAGATAAGATGGAAACAGTACTAAAACTTGCATAGAGCATAGAGCGCTTTCCATTCGTTGGTTTTGCCCAGTGTGGCGGGCCCGAGCAGCCAGTTATCAACTGGCCGGACTGGCCCTGCTACTATACTAGAAGTATTGCGCAGTTCCCCTGTTGTGAGGCTAAGAATTTATATAAACATACGGCGCTTCGCTAAATGGCCTGACCCGACAAATGGAAAGCATTCTAGACTTTGGTAGGAAATTAACATATCACTTAAAACTTTGAAAACAACTCTACTCTATTACGTTCGCTATTTAATTTATATAACAGGTGTTATCAAAATATTAACACATTTTCAAGTTAAAAATTAAATGCACTATACAGTCTCATAAATAGCGGTACAACGTAAATATTTATAACTCAAATGAAATAAATTTCTTCAGCCTATTATAAGATTTTTTGAAATTGTGGCGGTGAAGAAACAGCCGTATGCTTTGGGTTTATGACTTCTGGGCAGCGTCTTATTGTCGCAAGTAAAATTTCCTTTCATTCCGCATCTGCACTTACAGCTTTACCTTAAAATTTCCACTTATTTCAGAGTACATTGCAATATTTGTTTACTTCATATATGATTTAGATTTTTTGTCCTGTTGTGCTGCACAGTATCTATGTTTTGTTGCTGCTAACAATTCAGTTATCCGTCGAACAATAGACAAAACATGCTGTTGAATATTCAAAATAAATACAATTTGAACCCTAGACTTTGTGCGCAGCTGAAGATGAGAATTATAAAAGACGTTGAGTACGGTATAGAGTTATTATCTAAGGTGACAGTCTTTAAGCCGCGCTTTATTCTTCTGGAGACAGTGAGGATGAACTAGAAATAATCTCTAGAAGGATTCCAACGAAAACTGGGAGAAAGGTCACATCAAGGCAAGGAACAATGGTTTGCACTACAGAGGTATGATTCATTAATCACTCATTTACTTCTGATTCATTCATTTGCTCACTCGCTAATTCGGTCAGTTACTGTTAATTCCCTAAGTGATATATACATTCAAGAAACTGCATCAGTTTTCCAATTTTTGGCAGCTTCTTGGGTAGATAAAGAATGCCCAAGAAAAAAGTTAAACCAAAAATATAGGGAACGATCAGTAGGCGTAAATTTGGCGATGTTAGTTCTTCAAGGAAAACAGGAAGTTGCAATAGCCGCTGCGAATACTGTCTACAACGAGCAGCCTTTAAACTACCAGTAGAATCAATATGCTATTTGCCAGCTGCGCGATAAATATAGAAAATTATCCTTAATTTGATCTTAGATTATCCAGAAAATAAAATAACATATTTTGGGAGCAAAGGAAGTATATAAGTGTTCAAACCAATATTTAGCATGTGGTCACACAACTGTAATCGGGTCATCTTTCTGCCACTTGACGCTAAATAGCCTAGCTATCCGCAACGATCATTTTTCTTCGCAACGACCACATCTCAGTGGTCTGTGATACATAAAACAACATCTTTTTGGTACGTTACGGTTCAACAGCATATAGAATCGAGGGAAAATATCTCATTTCTTTCGAAAGAGTCAATCATCAAGTTATTTGTGATTTGGGAAGCATGTTGTGAGCTAACTTAAGTTTCTCACGTTCTTTTTGGAGAATTTGTTGGTATATATATAGGTCAACTGAAACTCATTTACTAATTCCAGCTACGATAGTTCTTCAAAATGAGCAGACTTGTCTTCCAATGTGTGTTACGACCCTTTTCTACTTCTCGTTTAACGTAACTATATTGCTCGATCTGACCAATAAACGTGGATCAGGTAACATAATATTGTGGGATAAACTGAAAAAAGTGTTGGGAGCTTTGCAACAGTGGTCTTTAGTTGTACACCTTTTTAACATTCGTATCCTGCACTATTTATGCCTTTTTCTCTCATGATAAGCCTTTAAAATGCTCTTTATTTGAACGGGATCTATTTTGGAAGGAACGATTGATATTATAACAAATCGACAATTGGCTAAACAAATGCGCGAATCAGTTAGTTTTTACTGCATCATTTTTCCAATGAAGAGGCAACCAATCAACGGGAAGAAAACGTGTTTTATCCTCATCTCTCTCACTTGGTTCATTGGAGCCCTGTATCGTTCGACATATTTCTACACGTACAAAATTACCCACAAAGATACGACACCATATTGCATTCACAACTGGGAACCAGCGTTTAACAACGGAGAAGCAGTACAAGTAGAGTTTCCTATCTACGTTGTGTGTTTCACAATGATACCATTCATACTCCTCACCAGTCTCTACTCGGCCATTATATTTTTTCTTCAGCGCCCGAAAGCACACATTCATTTTCCATCGGAAGAACAACAGCGTAGGCACAAAGAAAACAGACGAGTGACGTACATGCTAGTGACAGTGGTTATTGTCTTTACTGTGTCATGGGCACCATTTCACATTGATCGGCTCCTGAGTGCATACGTCTGGAATTTTCAGCGACCCTGTGATTCAGGACACCCGATATTTTAGTTTAGCGCCTACTTCTTGTCAACCACTTATCCTGCAATAAACCCGTTGATTTACTACATATTCAATGAAAACTACAAAAGTGGATTCCAGGAGCTGTTCCGTTCACTTTTCCGATGCAGTTCATGCTGTAGGAAGAACGCTGTACCAGCAGCGCCGGAAGGCAACATCTGCTTTGCTGTGGAACCTGTGTCGCCCAAAGCTCCTGTTCTGCTACCACTGCACCTTCTTGACGCATAACAATGTTCTACTGGCATCGTGTTGAATTACACACTCGAATAATATGATGATAGTGATTAAAGATACATGTCTGATGTGGCCAAAATTTACTTTAATTGGGATTCTTCAAATAGGAAGAGGACATTGCTAAAAGTGATGAAAGGGAAAACCAGAACAATAAGCCATACTGAATGGACAGGATCACAATATTCCATAATGATGTATCGAAATCAAGTTTGGTGATAATTTGTAATCCACTTCCATCTGCACAATCCAGCACTTTAGCTAGAGATTACGTACCTTGTTTTGCTTTCTAGACTCTGGTTATATTTAATAAATAAGATGATAACATATTTCAGTATTTTAGCTGATATTGCCCTTTAAAGGGCCAGAAAAGTTCACTTGGCTTCACAATACCAACATTCATCACCAACACTTTACTACTATGGGGACACGTTATTGCAACTTTCCTCTTTGTTATTTTATGTCTAACCATTGTATGGTATCATTAACAAATTAACAATAAGTTACCATGGTATGTACTATTCTAATCCAAAGTCTTGACCACACGATGACGCAGAACAGTATATTAAATAGACTACCATTTTAAGCTATCGTAAGTTTGAGTTTTACAACAAGAAACTAAAATAATCAATAACCTTTTTAATGGTGACCACCATTTCCAAACGATTTTGACAACTTTCCCGTAGCTAAAAAAAAGAAATCGTCAAATTCGGTAGTTAGGTCCAAGCAATATCAGCTTTTGAATTAACCAACGAATTACCTGTTCTAAGAGCCTATTGTTATAGAACACGTCTGCTGATCAGAGCAATAACCGAATTTTAGTTGTTCAACATGACGTTTGACGCAATTTGTATCAGGCCTTCTTTTTTGTTTTCCACCTGTCTATCTGATTGTCTCTGCTCGACTTACTATGCCTAAGAAATAACGCCTACGACAAACCATTGAAATCTCAGATGTGGCCGTACGCAAGCAATTCTGGATGTGTAAGCGAGTTATATAAGTCAAAAGAACGGTTTCGAATAGTTTATCATTAATTAACGTCAGGAACTGATTGTCAAACAAAGCAAATATATAGAGATAAACATTTGGTGAGAGAGAGAGAGGCAGAGGGAGAGTGAAAGACAGAGTCAGAGAGAGAGAGAGAGAGACAGAGAGAGACAGAGAGAGACAGAGAGAGAGAGAGAGAGAGAGAGAGAGAGAGAGAGAGAGAGAGAGA
>JAOBYG010352183.1:0-16307 GCA_025403545.1 Epizoanthus stellaris
AGACCTTTTCAAGGCCTTAAAAATACAAAATTAAAAATAAGACTTTTTAAGACTTTTTAAGGATCCGCAGGAACCCTGCTGGTCATGTTTCTTTCTCAACATACAGGGTAAATTATGTAGTTCTTCACATACAATATAATTATACCGTAGTTATCCGCCTCTAAGCCACATCCACCTCTAAGCTGCACCCCTGTTTTAGAGGTTGTTCAGAAAGGAACTATTCCATAAAAACTGTGGCAAAATATCATAATTATTCTAAGCAAAAAAACCAATCCAGCCAAAAATCTTGAGGTTGCTATACTATTACCAAAATAAGTTGTTACCTGTAAACCTTGCCAGAAGGTTTCGAGACTTTAGTCCTTTCCACCAAATGCATCTAGAAGTGAAACCGCTACTACACACAACAATAGTAGATCGATACAACATGTGAAAAATTTGTCAAAAAAGACAGAAAGATGGGTATTCCAGCATATGATCACTTGGACATTGTTTTTCTTGAGTAATCTTTAATACATGAAAGTTCTGAAGGTCGAAATTGCTCAAATGTATCCATAATATTGGAGTTGCGATCGTCACCTTAGAAAACATCTGAACATCTGGAACATTTGATTGTCCGAGAAAGCATGGGCAAAGAACATACGTTCAAGTACGTTTTCTTTTGTACACATTAACAACAGCAAGAGGAAATCTGGAAATGACGTGCTTTCACTTAATTTATCTTCTTCAAAGGCTACAAACTCTAGATTTGTCCCACGGACAAAATTATGAACATGTCTGAAAGTGAACCGAGAGGGTAACAATGCTTTTATAATGTAGCTACATGTACACAAAAGCAGTAGTAAAACAAAATCTACAGAGAAAGTAAATGTATTACTTTGAACATTTTATTACTATTAATTAATTAATTATTAATTAATTACATAATATTGGCTTCTTTTTTGGAAAAATACTCAGGTGTAAGCTGCAACCCCTTCTCTGCACGCGGTGTTGACGTGAAGTTTTTCAAAATTTCTGTAAAAATGGTGCAGCTTAGAGGTGGATAGCTACATGTATGGTAGATTCTCTTTTACTCACGTTTCCTAGCAGAAAGGGGAGGGAGTTTATGAGGGGGTAGAATGGAATGGATAACTTAGTTTATTTATAAATACACAGTGATTTCCTTCAGGGAAAGACTAGAATTAATTATTCACAAACTATTTACTATCTACAATCAATACATCAAACTATTTAAGACTTCCATGTATTTATTGTCCTATCTTGATGTAATAACTAAATTTAAATTCTGATTTTTAAAGGATGCCACGTTTAGTTGAAAACATGCAATTGCTAACTTCAAAATTTTCAATTTTGCTTTAAATGCACTAATTAAAAGACTGATCAAAATTAACTGTCTTACATTAGAAGGTAAGCTGTTCCACTGCATAGCCCACCATAATTAAAAGTTAATTTGTAATAGTCAGTGTGAGGCAGCAGTGCATATTCAATGGGGCACTTACTCAAAATGTTTTACAGTTGTATTCTAGAGGCAGCATTTAATCGAGGGAGGGCACTTAATCAAGAAAATATGGTAAATGCATAATGTTATTGTAGCTAGCTAGGTGAATTTGTGCACTGCCATGATTTACACTCTGACAATCAAAAGATAAAGTAAGCACGATGATAACTAGTGTATGTACACAACTGCTGTGGTTCAAGAGGTTCACTGACCTGGTAAATGTAAACATGCTGGAAGTCACTTGGATTTTTACGTTTCTCCTGCAACAGATGTACAGTAACATAAATTATTATCCAGCTGACTCAGTAGAGTCCAGATAACCACCAGAGGGTGACTGAAACTAAGCTGACTAAGGCATACAGGCTAAGGTATATACAGCTACTACATGTACATGTATGTGGGCCTCGTGCAGCATAGGATAACCTTCATGTGGGCCTTGTGCAGCATGAGATAACCTTCATGTGGGCCTCGTGCAGCATCAGAGCACCTTCATATGGGCTTCGTGCAGCATGAGATACTGTAACCTTCATGTGAGCCTCGTGCAGCATGAGGTAACCTTCATGTGGGCCTCGTGCAGCATGAGAAAACCTTCATGTGGGCCTCATGTTTTTTAGGTCTCATTTTGTTTCGTTTCACGAAATACAGTAAGCTATGCAAACAGATGGCATCTTGTTTACCGAATTGTATTCGGCGCGATTAATAACACAACAGTTCTGGTACTTATAGTCACAATAAGTGCATTTACTGTGTATCCATCAGTATGGAAATAGAAAAACTCGGTGAAGATGAATACTTCAGTCCAACTTTGATCTTCAATGCATGTAATTTCCTTCTTGTATTGCCGTTCTTTGCACTAGTTAGTGTCAGCATTTTTTTATCCATCTTGACGTACAGTTATTGATCGAATGCAGCAACAAATTTTTGTTAGGCCCCTGTTCTCATGAGAAAATGGTAATAAGACAAGTTTTGGTAGGTCAAAATTTGATCAGTAAGGATAGCTATCTCAATGCCAATTTTCCAGCTTCTCCCTTTCGTATTCTAGGAGTTCTGTGCAAGTTTAGTTTTCATCAAAATTGATCGTATGCAGCAAAGTTGATCGAATGCAGCAAGTGAAATTGCGGTTGCTTTTTTCTTAATTCTATTATCTATCATTGTAAAGCGCCATTGAATCTTAAGACATTGCGCTATATAAATTTAAATTTATTACTATAATTTATTATTATTATTAAGGTTGTCACGTAGAACATTGTAGTTCTTACCTTTGTTTGTGAAGCTTTAAATATTCCTGAAACAACTGGAGCTCTTCCAGCGCTTGTGCTTATGGAAATGCAGTTTATTTTATCCACTCTTGAGCCAAGTTTAGATGTTGTCATTCAGAAACTGTAACTGCTTGCGAGATCAATTTGTATCTCAGAGAAACAGCATTTCCTTTAGTGATTGTCAGAGCTGGCTAGCTATTTTCCAAAACATTATTGGTTTTTACCACAGCAAAACCTGGTGACAGCTAAACTCCAGCTCCTGATTCACGATTTGAAATGTGAACCGGCATTTTCGAATCCGAACCGGGTTCTGAACGGTACCTCATGAGATGATCATTTGCTGCATACGATCAATCAGGCATCATAAAGAAACTAACATTTCTATATGAAAGAAAAAAATTATAGACAGAAGAAGAAAAGGAACAGTTATCTCAGAATATGAAAATGTTTTACCTAGTTGAAGCCTGTACGCTGTCTACGAAGGTCGGAAATGCAAAAGTGAATGTTTTCAAGCAACAATCAAGTTTTAGCTCGTAAACAAAAGGAAAACAATATCACGTCTCACAATTTCTAGGAAGCAGGAATCGACTGGATATGTTACAGAACAAAAGAGCTACCTGAGATGTTTTATCAGTGTGAAGTGAAGATGTTCTAAATATTCCATGCGGTGAGTAATGTCACAGCGAATTCAATTTTCTTGCTGCAATTGATAAATGCTGCATACGATCAGTGCCTGTCCTATTTTGCAGAAGAAGTTGCGGCTTAGAAGCGAGAATTTTTCCTAAGAATTTATAAACTCAGGCCTGAAATTTGACTTATGAAGGAGAACAAAATTCAAATAAGTAGATAAAATTGTGAATGATTCTGTGATCTCTATCTGACAGTGTGTCTGAAGGCGTATTCAGAGTGTATCGCATTGTCTTGTCTGGCAACAACAAAAATGTCAAACTTCAATTTGTGAAATCAACAACCACTTTTAAAACAGTTTTATCTGGCAGGACAAAATCAAAGAGTTTATACTCGTGAGTGAAAATATTTCTGGCGTGAACAAACTGTATTCATGAAATGATTATTTGAGAATTATTAAACTTGTGGTTTTTGGTGATGTTAAATATTTTTGCTGTAACCAAAGTCGCTCAAATGGGGACACAGTAATAATAAAGTTAAGTTAATTTTACCTGATGGCTGATCAATATTTACCGCAATCTACCTTTCTATAAATCCTGCTTGATGCAAAGTCTCGGGGAAATTCTTCTCGTCTTGCAACACGAGTTTCTCAAAATAATAAGAGTTGTAGGCATGTTCCCATATTATTTAGCTCCAGCTTAAAATGGAGTATTTTACTAAACTTTTCATTCAACGTACTGAACGCAGAATTAAGGGACCTGCGACGTGAAGGTTGCTAAGTTAATTTTTTCCGTTAAGCACACTCTCTCGCCATCTTTATCACGAATATGACGCTTCGAATCACGAATTGAACGCGTGCGCTCTGATTGGACGATATTGAGATTTGTGAATTTTTACTTCCGTTTCTTTCAAAAGATAATAACTCCATAACGAATGCTCCGATTTGAGCCAATTTTTTTTATAATTTACCATTTGCAAATACAAAGAAAAGCATGTTTTCATACTTTTCATTTTCTTTCTTAAAATGTGGAAAACTGCCACATCATGCACCTGCTGATGCCAGAAACTGATGTCATGAGACATAAGTGAGAAACTGCGAAACATACTTTTGTTACAAATTTTCTTAGAAAGAAATTGCAGTCAACTTTGTTGTCCTTCTACGTTTGTAATTTCCTTAGTAACAGCCGATTTTTTGATGTCGCAGGTCCCTTAAGAGACAGAAAACTGAAGTCCCTGATTAGATCTGGAGGCAGGGATTTTGAACACAGTTTCCATACGCGTCTGCTAATTCACCCAATAAGCAGACTTCTGACATGTGACAAGTGTGCTCACTACAGTCGGTACAGTTGGAACACTCAGTACAGTCAGAACACTAGGGGCACGCACACTAGCCATACATGTACATGTATGTTGTGTGTGTGTTCAGTGTACCGACTGTACTGGGGGAACGGACAAGAAAAAAATTTGCTAGCAAATTTTTCATCAGTGTCAGAAATATTGTCATACAACTATAAAACGAAATGGAAGGTTAAAGTTATTCACTGAATTGGAAAATATTCGAGATGAACATTCAGAATTCCGGGTGACTTCAGCTGTAGTATGAAATTTGCATTACAAAATCCGACACAAGATGTTGATACGATGAAAAGGAAGCCCGAAATACGGCAAAATGGCGGTAAAATGGATCTTTTGTCAGTGTCAGTTGAACTTTAATTTCTTGCCAACAAAACCATAATTTTTCAAGAAACTCGGGTAAGTGAAAATATTTTAGATGAACAAACAAATTAATGAGTTGTCGTTAATATTCTTTACGATTTGGGTGAGTAAGATCTGAGTGTGCCTTGATGAATGACCTTGATTTGGTGTAAATGTAAATGGTGTAGCTGTTTTCAACAATAATACTGTCTATTTTCAGTAATATTTGCCAGAGACAATCAAAAGTGGGTCACAGTATAGAAACAATGAAAACACAAAATTCCTGCAAGTTTTGTAAATATTTGTTAACATTTGTTAAACTTATGATGATTTTAGTATGCTCGAATGCATCATTTTGGAATCGGAACCAGTATTGTGCACAATGCCATAAGAGCTGCAAAAATAAACTGAAATTTAGATCAAAAAGTAGTGCCAGCTAATATATGGCACTGTGCATGTGCCTAACTCGAAACCAAAATCAAACTTGTACAAAAAACCATTGACGAGAGTTACTGTAAAACAACTTTCGTGTTGTACTTTTGTTATATGCTTTTGTAATTACCAGGTATAAGAAAAAGATAATACTGCGGCCATTGAGAAGAGTTTAACCATTTGCCGTGTGCATGCAGTTTTTACAAGATTGTTTATTTGTTATAAAAACAAAAATTAATTATAAATTATTAACTACAATCATTTCATCTGAACAGGCAAACAGTGACTCTACTCGCCTAAAGTTTGGTTCACACCATCCTATATGCAACAAGATGAAATCACCCCACTGATATGCTTATGATTGTGTTATGCTTGTTTCAAAGCAAAATAGAATTTCATATCCAGCCCAGGGATGGACTTGTTCAATATCGTATGTAAAGTAAGCACAGGATTTATACAGCTCACTTCTTTAAAAATTTGAGGACTTTTTGATGCTCGATTGGCCAAGGGGGGAGGTCATTTTGACCCCCCCCCCCCCCACCCCATGATTTTCGAAAAGGTTGAGAATTACGGAAAGCCATTTGGCATGCAATTAGTCCACTCTTTACTAATAAATTTCCATGGCAACAGTTGTCAATTAATTAATTACTGTTGCTATGGTAACAACTGTTCCAAAACATGTCCGCCATTATGGCCGCCATCTTGGATTTTTCAATTTTTTAATTTTTTGATAATTTACAGCAAAACAGTAGAAAACAGGTAGAAAACATTGTTTTGTGGGTAAAAACCACAAAATAAATGGTAAAAACTACAAAAATATGAATTTAAACACATTTTTCCAGAAAAATTGCCATTTCTGAACGTAAAGCCTAATTTGCATAATTTTTTCCGCATAAATTATGGATGCTGACGTCATCTAATTAGTATCAAAATATGTCTCATTTATCTGACTACAGGTACTGAAAACATCATGGCAATAGCTTGAAAGACAAAAAAATTAGGCCCGAAAACCTATGGGGGGTCATTTTGACCCCCCCTCTCCCCTTATACGTTTAAGGGTTAAGGCGATTCTCAGTAATCAGTTAACCCCATTCAGACCCCCTTGTATCTCTGGAAATTACACGAGTTGCAAAAGCTGCCATTTCTTCACAAATGGTCTGTGCATAAATGTTTCTGCTGTACTTGAGTACTTTATGGGTATATAGGCCACAAGTTTCAACCAGGTGCCACAATTTTGAAATAAGCCCGTAAAGTTGAGTTGTTTTGACCTCTCGACCAAAGCCTTTACAGTGGGGGTCAGAGTCTCCTTGATTTCGGTCAAACGACAAAAATATTTTAATACTGCTATATATCTGAAGAAACTACAGTGATATATCCACACAATCAAATAAAAACGGGACTCGTGAAGCGAAAATAATATCTTCCACAGCGCCATCAATATGTTGCTTTTCTCGAATTTCGAGGCCACGTGACCTGGTTTGTCAGGACTAACATGAGGTTTCCTCGCCATTACTTATTAATACATTATATATTACAAGCTTGCCGTAAATTATCTTGTAATATGGCAAATTAATAAAGTGTAAAGGACTAAATTTGAACTGCCCACATCGAAGCCAAAAAAGACTTTCGAACGAAACAAAATGCATTTTCGTATTTACCTTAGTAAAGCCATTCAGTACCTAGAATATAAGAGAAATCTATTTTTGACGCGAAAATGAGTGGTCGGATTTTACAGAGACAGCCTCTTAAAAGTCGTTTGTTAGCCCGTCATGTTCTTGTTACTTAATTTGCATGGTATCCCGTTTTGTGCTTCGCACTTCGTTACGCTAAACATGACAAACTTCGTACCTTACCAGCCCCATCTACTACCTTTTATTCGAAACCTCGCTCTCCATAGTTTAGGAGTGTTGGAAACCCGTCCATTAAAATTGTAATTAAAATGTAAACACTATATCTGTGGATATCCACGAGTTGTACAAGCTTTCTCCTCATTCTGAAGTTGCAGTGACATTTCTCTTTGGCTTCTCGGTCTTAGATTTGTCATCAATCTGGTAACTAGTAGTACGATCCACACAGAAAATTGTGATCCATTCTAATGATTTCCTTACTGGATTAGAACTGTCGATGAGAACGTCACTATGCGCGCTCGGGTTTGTGCACTTACGAGTGCTTAATACAAGTTTAACTTTGTTCACCTTTCAAGCTCTTTGTGTTCACTGCAGTCCCTGGCTCACTATTATTTTGAAGTATCAGTTGTTTGCAAGGTTGCTTCAATAATAGTTCAACTTTGTATCAAGCCTTTCTTTTCTTCACTTACGTTCTTTTTAGTTTGTACGCTGTTTATGAATCGTAGCTACAATAGCCACGATATCTATATGTTCTGTATGTGAATCGAGGGCAAATACCTGCAAAAATACGAAAAAATGCAACTTTCCCGCCATATAAATTATCTACCTCTCCAGATTTCTCCGACGTGCCATGGGTCAGATTAGAATGAGTCAAGTGCGAAGCCCATTCCATATATGGACAGGCGCTCCATATATATAGTTCTTCACATACAGAACCGTATGGGACATACAAACTGCTCGCGGGTGCTGACAAATGTGGTACAGTGCAAAGCACTGTCCACAAAATTTGGGAAACAAAGTAAATATTTGGGAGTCACGTATTTGGGTCATTACTAGTAAACCAGGATTTATTGCAAGTGGGGCAAGCTTATAAACTTTTTCCCTACCTAAACAGTCTAGAAGGTAATAATTCATTCTTGAAATAATAAACTCTTATACCGGCTTATAAATCCATCATACGAAGACCAAAGTCCAGTGGGAAATATATTCATTACCATTTGAACTTTGTAACTATTACGCTATGTTATTTACAAATTTGTATGTATACATTTGTGTGCTGGTAAAAACGATTCACTGTGCACTGCTGAAGACGTTGCTGATCTAAGGTGTAAGGTACAACGTTTTTTTGTGCTAGTCCTTTTCAAAATAATAATAAATCTTCGCTGTGAGCTGGCTCAATTAATTTGGAAATTGAAGGGTTATATATGTTTAGACTAGCCATCAAGTGAGGAGACGAGTTGGGACTGAATGGACTTCATCCTCTCATGACTACACTATATGATAGATACAAGTTTGTAATAGACTAATTCGATATACTGTCTAGTTATGAAAAGAAATGATAAGAATAATCGTAACATCCCTGCTCTTTTAGCTACATGTATACAAAAATATAATATAGAAATAACTGACAATATGTGTCCCCGCATTAAAGATAGATATGTGCAGCCTGGTGTTTTTTTATGTTTTAATTATACAATGAGGATAACACTGTTTGAACATCTGCCTCCCTCCACTCAACCAATGTTGAAAGGACTAGCAGCAACTTAGCTTTCCACCTCCTACACATACATACACAGTACTGACGTACTACAGTATTACAACTTTATTTAAAAAGATACAACTTTAGCCAAAGACAAATAAAGCTAATTACACAAATAAACATAATATTATAATAATAATATAATCAAATAAATTAATTCTGACACAAATGCATCTAAGGTACATGCAAGGTGGTCTGATTAAAATAGCTACTTTGAATGTTGCTGGAGGGGATTTAAAGAGAATTTACTGAAATTTTAATGTACGGAATTACAGCGGGATTCAAATTTTGCTGGAGGGTAATGAAAGAGCATCTAATTTTACTGGAAGGAATTGAAGGAGATTCATATAAATTATGCTGAAAACCTCTATTTTTGTTGGCATTTTGCATTTGATTTAATGTTCCTACTATATATTACTGAATCATCCTGAACCCACTTGGATCAATAAATTTCTTGTGTTGCATGGCAAACTTTAAACACACAGCTAAAATAAAGTATTGTAGAATGTGAAGTGAGTCTGAAATACTTACCAAACATGGTTAATCCCCTGGAAAGAGTCTATAAGATTACAACAAAAAGTGCAACAATTTAGAAATAATTATTTTAATTGTAGGTTATACACATACATGCAACACATACTACCACAAGGGTTAAAGTTACTGCCACCCTGTGCAAAATGATGCCAACCAATAACCATGGTTCTGGGCACAATCAAAACAATCTGGTTTGCTCGCCATCCATCAAGTTGTTCAGTAAGGAACTCTTACAAAACCTTATAGCATTTTTAAAGCATCGACTTCATTAGACTTTGCTAACTGTATAACATGTTGAACTGAGGTTCATACACATGTTACTTTAATATGGTACATGTACATGATTGTATAAACTTGCAAACAAACAAACCATTATTGATAACTACACTCACTCACACCCTCACTGTAAATACGGTATACACCTACCAACACAAACAAACCTTAGCTACACTCACTCACACCCTCACTGTAAATACGGTATACACCTACCAACACAAACAAACCCTAGCTACACTCACTCACACCCTCACTGTAAATACGATATACACCTACCAACACAAACAAACCCTAGCTACACTCACTCACACCCTCACTGTAAATACGGTATACACTTAAAATTAAACACAAACAAACCTTAGCTGCACTGATGACAGTAGCAGTGTACGACTGTACGTGGTCACCAGAGACACCTCCACATGACTGATGGTTTGGAACAAGCTATATTTTATCAAGAAAAGATAAAACAAAAACAAATTTAGATTTCCCATCACTGAAATACAATACGTGAGTCCCATAATAGGATCATGCATGCAGGAACTGAAAGTGACATGAACTTGAAATTCAAACTTTGTGTTTTAAAAATTAAAACTAGCAGTTACTATCGTGAGTGGGGGGCTGCCAAAATCAAATTGCTTTCAAGATAAAAAATATCTGCAGGGCCTACTGATTAGATATACACTCTCTCAAATCCGAGTTACACAGAATCACAACTGATAACATGCATTCATCCACTTGTATTTGATATTAAAACTCTTTGTTTATTACTTGTAATTTCGTACTGAACAACATGCAAACAAAAACAACCTACTGAATCCAGGTCACCTAGAAATTCATCATAGATCTTTTAGCTATCAAGCAGTAGTTCTTTGGAACAAGTTGTCCGTGGATGTAAAAACGTCAAGCGATATTAGGAAGGAAGAATGAGAAGATTTGGAAGGGGAGTTCGTTTTTCTATTTTCACTATAGATACCGACAGCATAACGCAACCTTCCAACACGCACGGAATAAACCTTTGATTTTTTGCTTCATGTTAAACCTTTTTATAAAAACGGTTTTGATAATAGAGTGTAGGAATGTTTGAACATATTTTCAGTTTTAAAGTTGTTATAATTTCTCTGCGAACGAAAATAATGTCAACTTAAAGTCAAACTATCGGCAAACTCGTGTGAGAAAGATCGTGTTTGGAACATTCGAATGATATAAGAGGTCCAGATCATCCTCAACTCTTACTTCTTACACAAGTCAACAACAAGAAAAAGAACAAAACAATCCAGTCAAGAATGTTTAAAACATCATTTGACCGATTTGTAGCTTCTTGACTTCTTTAGTCGTTAATATTTTGATTGCAGTCCAAACAAATTTAGCCAAAATTTTCGTTTTATCGGCGAATACTAGATAGAATAACTTCGGATCTTTGCGTTTTCAACGCTGTTCAAATACTTGGAATTCGAACTTATCCAGATAAACTGGTGAAATAAAATGAATAGAAACTTCCAGTTTCACCATCGGTCGTGTTTTTCAACAATTTTTGAAACATTTCTGTCAGATGATTTGGAAACCAATATGCTGTGGATATGAACTGTCACCTGTCAGATCTGCAAATCATGCACGCCTCCGATTGCGTCTTCATTTCAACTGAAAGTGCGGCCAAACTTGTTTCGGTGCATGATATTTTTTTTTATCAGTGTTGGTATATTTCTACGACTGTTTTTCCTTCCCGGAAACTGGTCAAAGTTTATATCCAGGTATGTGAAAAATTTGTTTTGCCGACTGCCAGAAAAAAACACAATTGGTATCGAACTGGATTGCAGTTGTCTTGAGTTGATAGCCGGCCATTTCACCTCGATCTTTCATTCATGAATACATGTACCGGCTGGAAAAGGTTTGTCAAAACCAAAATTATTTATACAACACACTACTCAAGACAAAAACTTTACTTTACTTCAAGTATGAGGTTTTTCATCTTTGTTAATCCAACACTTTTCTTTTCAACAAGTTCAAAAGTAGTTCAAAAGAGTATTTCAGGTCACATTTGCCTTCCACTCTGATGCATGAAAACGAACTTTTGACAGACCAAAAAGCAGTGTAAATAGATGACCAAGGCTTATCGGTACTGCACAGTCGGCAGTACCTTATCATTTTCATATTCTGATTTGTCTCCTCGACAGGCATCTTCAAACAAAATGTGACAATTCTGGCCACATCGACAAATGTATTGACGTCGAGTTCGCTGTCATCGCTGGCTTCTGTCAGATTGTCTGCATAGTGATCAACAAAGAATGGTTTCGTTTCAGGAGTACTTTATAACTGTTGTGTTCAGATCTTCACACAGATCTTTGTTTGCTGCCTTTGTCGATGCCGTCTTCTCCTCGTTTCATGTGTTTGCCCTTCAAAAATCCGTGAGTACTTATAATCACATAATATGCGTCGTGTTTTGTTTTCCGTTTGTTGCACGCTTCAAGGCAAATCTTCCCACAAGACATTTTTGGTAAAATGAATCCCGTTTTGTAAATTAGCGTGAAACCAAATAGTGTACCGGTTAACTTTCACGAACTGTATAGGAAATGTCGTATGTATTTTTTTTTCAAATTTATTTATGAAAAGATAAGAATTGAACGATTAGTCCATGTTGTTGAGTCAACACCTAAATTATGCGTTTTCAAGTTTAACTTTTCTGCAAAAGTTTCGGTCAAATTTTACATTTCATGCCACGATTGAAATAGGTTATGCCACAATAACGTAAGAAAAAATATAACTAATTTGTAGAGAATTTCATAGCGTTTTTATTGGTGTTAATAAAAATATCATTAGTTTTGTATTTTTGAGATTGTGTTAAAAAAAATGCACTCGCGCGCCGTCTCAAAACTATTTTAAAAGTTGCGTTATGCTGTCAGGATCTATAGTAATGTTAAATTGTAGCATGCTAGGAAGGACGTCTGCTGATGGACACGTTGTTGTAATACCCTTCTTGCTATTGTGAGATTTTCTCCAGTAAAATACACATTCCAATGTTGTAACGTTTACAACGTTTTCAACAGGACTCTACAATTCCATCTTCCCCACTCCTATCAAATGCCCTTTACTGCTTTGAGTTGTTTCCTGGTCCGTACGGGCTCGATCTCCACCAAAGGATCCGGGACTACAGTTGCAGGGCACTTGGTTCCGAGGAGCTCCACTTCCAACCGGGATCCAACCTCTGTGAGCTGTTGTGGTACATAAGCAAGAGCGATGCTTTTCTTCACTTGGTAACCATATGCACCACTTGTTGTGTTGCCAACCACCTAACGACACAACTTACTGATTAGTGAAACAACAATGGAACGTATAAACAATTTTGTGTGATAAGCTATCTTCCTCTTCCTTGTGCGATTCTGGAAGAAATACAACAATTAATCGCAGTTCAAATAATCATTTTTCAAAAAATAATATGAGGGTTCAAAGGCAATCATTACCAGCCAAACAATTGCTAGTGGTCCAATAACGGACTCCTATCACACTCTCAAGATGCATACTTCCTGAGTTTAGACTGAAGAAAAATGAAATGTTTTAACTATTAGAAAACAGTTTACCTTTCCTCCGAACCAGATGCTCTCATTGCCTTCAGGGTCCACGTCTGTAGTTTCCACTTCAAGACATACAAGGTGTTTCTTGATTCCTTCTTCTTTTAGTTTCAACAAAGCTTCACGACCGATGAAGTTAGTGCTCTGGAACATGCAATAATACAGAGTGATTTTCACTTTGAACACATTGAACACCCATTCATGCCAGCGAAGCCCTCAGGGTGTTAGAACCTACATCTACTCTGTAAACACTAGCCTCAGTCTCAAAGCCAGGGTTGCGAGGGGGGAGGGTGCTTGCAAGAGACTAGTTGTGTATAGGCCAATCTTGCTGAAGCGATGTTTATCAACAATTCCAAAGGCCTTTTAACGTTCCTAACAAAGAAATATTTGCCTCAAGCATCGAATCATCGACTGACAGGCTCATGAATTAATAACAATAGTCAAGAGACGCCTCAGCTGTTCAAACATTTCAATGCTACTCAGGTATCCTGACTACTATCATAAGTATAACACAACCTAAACACGGCACTGGCACACTAGTACAAATGGTGACCATAAAGTTACACAAATATTCTTGCAACTACCTTATTAAATTTCACGAAACCACCAAGACCTGCTTCGAGGGGAGTACAGTCCAAGTTCATCTGCAATATAAATGGAATTTCGAAAATTTGTTATAAGACATTTCTATTATTGTCATCATATTCAAGCAGTCATGACACAATGTTTCAATTTGCAAACCAGCCTAATATTATGGCATTTGCATGGCGCATATTATCAGCACTGCATGACGTTTCCCCAGAGCTTTTGTTTGCATTGCTGACAGTCTTTTGGATTTTGCAACTACTGATGACTCTATCTTACATCTATGTACATCTAAAGATTACTGAATTATTCTGGGTCACTCTTCACGATCATCTTGGCTTCTTGCTGTCCATGCCGTACAATCCTTCCAGACAGCAAAACTCAATCGAAATCTTTCACTTGTTACTAAATGCTGGTAACTATTCACACAAACCTCGAGTCCCCAAGCTCTGAACCCTTTCTCCAGCCTCAGTGACGACATAGCGTAAGTGCCAAAGTCCCCAATGCCAAACTCCTCTCCAGCCTGCAGCAGCGCCTCGTACAACTGCGCAGTGTCTTGAGACTTGTGGTACAACTCCCAGCCCAGCTCACCTGACACAAACAAGAAACACAGAACCAAGTTACATGGCCTACATTACAGGTCACCTGACACTAATAGCGAGCATAGAACCAAGTTGCACGCTAAATTAACGATTTATATGAGAAGTTCAAACATAAATTTGTATTTCTCTATACACAAATCGTACGGATGGCCTGCTCAAGAAGGTGCCCATGATGTACTGTAACTATATTTCAAATAGGAATGCTGTGTCAATTTGTGTTCTCGCCTGCAACATTAATTACTAAAATGGCTCAGAATGTATTGAACCTTGAAAAACGCATTTAATCAAAGGTTTTCAATGGTTACAGATGTTTGTCTTGATGAACATACTTTTGGTACACAACAAAAGACACTAGATTCTCAAATTACCAATATCAAACGATATGGTTTAGTGTATATAAATATATTCTGATATGGGATTTGAGTCACCCAGAAATATTTCCGTGTTTGGCTCATTTGTGGCTTCAATTACAATTGAACATATTCACAAGATAGAATGAGAATCATATAATTTACTGCGACTACAATTGACTTCAATTACAATTGAACATATTCACAAGATAGAATGAGAATCATATAATTTACTGCGACTACAATTGACTTCAATCACAATTGAACATATTCCAAGATGGAATGAAAATTATATAATTTACCGTGACTACAATTGATTTCATAATTTCCAATACAAGACAATGCCTTTCATTCTAATACGCCACTATCACTATGGTTCATGTGCCAGGACACCTGGAGTCATTTACACACTTGCGGCCTTGGCAGCATTTCGACAAGTGCGCCAACTAATCTCCAAATATTCCAATTCACCCATGTAGCAACATACACCTTTTGCAGTATCATGTACCTGTGTATGAAATCCTCATTGCTCGAACCGGGATACCAGCAACTTCAATTTCTCGTATATTCAGGAATTTAAAAGCCTTGTGACTCATGTCGTCTGAGGTCAGTTTGGACATCACATCACGTGACCGAGGTCCGGCCACTCCCAAACCGGCAATAGAATCTGTGACGTTGCAAATCGTCAGGTCATCATAACCACCTGAACGAGCATGCTGAAGTAGCCATCTGCAAAGACAGAACATTTAGTGTTCATTTGTGCTTTGTTCTAAGCCCTGGTAACTAAGAGAAATGACCATGTATTACAGATCTGAGCGTCTTCATTACCTATATATAATTTTCAGCATATTAGTGCAAACGTTAATGCATATAAACACTCTTTCTTTATCAGAACTATTCCCAGCTGGAATGAGTGTTCAAAGCTGTAACTGCAAACTCTGTTATTAAGTTCCGTTCTCTAGTTAATTAATGTAGTTGATCACTGAAGTATTTTTTTAACTGGCTGTTGCCCGTGCCTGGATTAGCTTGTATCAGCTAGAATTGGCACTATTAAACTGTAACTGTAACTACTGTTGAATTGACCTTTCAAATGAAGGTGCTCTTATTACCAACTTTAAAAAGTCTATTGTCAACTTGTTCATATCGAGATACTGTTTTCTACTACCAATACAAAACGTGCAAGTTTTCAGTGACAAAAATCACAAACATTTTAGCAAGTAGTCAACAGTTGTACCTCAAATCGTGGAATTCTGAGCTACTTCCAGTCAGCAGCAGAAAGTGATCAGGTGCCAGTGTAGAGACAGTAAGCTCTGCCATCACACGACCCTTGGGGGTAAGCATGTGACTGATGTTCGTACAGCCCTCCTAGTGACAAGGACAAGATTGCTATATATCAGTGTGTGTATAAAGTATGGAGACTCTGAACTCTGCCATCACACGACCCTTGGGGGTAAGCATGTGACTGATGTTCGTACAGCCCTCCTAGTGACAAGGACAAGATT
>JAOBYG010353294.1:0-16305 GCA_025403545.1 Epizoanthus stellaris
AAAATCTACTCTGTGTCAAACAAGTCCTGCAGCACTGTACGAAGCACTAACTCTGGATGGAATGACACAGAATATTTTCTCTGATACAGTTCTTCGAACCAGAGTGTACAAAGCTCTTCATGTCACCTGATGATGTGATCAGTCACCTTTAAGCAACCAAAATGCCTCAAAATCTGTTCAATTTTAAGAATCCACTTCGCATAAACTGCTTCCATGGCCAATGGTAAAATCAAATGGCGCAAATGATGGAATTCCTGTCTTTTGGTCAGGGGGCAGTCTGACTGATTTTAAATTATTTTTAATTTATGCCCAAAAAGCTAAGGTCACTTGAATTTTCAAGAAATGACTGCAATTAATTCAGGGTTGAAAGGGTTAAACAACTTGCTATGTTTTGCGAATGTTGTCAACTCTCGTACGTGGACTCATTGATCATTGTTTGATCATGACCGCGTGCATGAGAGTTGACCAAACTCTCGTCCAACTCTCATCACTCGACTCTATACAACACCCATTCTTTTTAAATCATCCCGACCCCCAGTAGAATGTAATCGGTCCCTCAGTATGCAGCTCATGATCACACAAAACATAAAATTTATAACTAACCTCTGATTGCACACCACATACATCCCTGCAAGGCACCAGACCCAGTGCAACAGAATACCTTATTCAATCCAGGGTAATCCAGGACATAGTTATGGAGTTGCACCCTAAAGGGAAATTCTTCTTCTTTGTAGCCATCATAGAATTGGGTTTCTGAGAGTTCCAACAGCTCGTCCACAACTACTTCTAAGTAGGGATCCACCGACTTGGGCTCGTCCTTCTTATTTGCCGGAATGATACCAAGTAGCATTACTTTGCCAAAATTGTTGCGAACTGATTTTGGCCAGTTTAGCACAGTTATCATTATTGGCCACATGGAGTAAGTTTGCCGGTTTGTACTGAATGGGTTCACTCCATCTGTGCTAAGCTGGATTGACAGTCCACGAGGATCACCCTGAAACAAACCATCCTCACTGTAGATTGCTTTCCAAGTCGGGGAATCATGGACGTCCGTCATTATGTCGCCTTGATCAGGACGCGAGACGTGTCCCTGTAGAACCATGGACGTTGAAGGGAACTCAAAAAGTCGCCTCAATCGAGGTCCAAGTGGATAATACAGAAATCGTCTCAACGGTTGTCCGTTCACAGCATAGCGGCCTTCGTCACATTTTGGACAATTCTTCAAGTTTGAGTAATCATAGCGCTCAGTCTTTCGAAACAGCACACAGTCATTTCGACAAGCGTGAAAACAGATCGCTGGGAGCAGGTAAGGCTTCACGAATTTATAGGCTTTCCTATAAGATGATGGCAAATTATTGCCTGGAGGCAGTACATTGAAATGTTCGTAATGGAGCAAATTGGATAGAGCAGTCTTGCTAATAGATGGGTGACTGGAAAACCAGTGAAAATATTCAGCAAGAGTCTAGAGTACTGTCTTGGAGCTTCCTTCATACAACGGCAAAGTAGCGCAGACATCTACCTCGGCTTCCATGTCAATCTCATTTTCGTTGTCGTTTGAATCCGACGATACATCACTGGACTCATTACTTTTCAAACTTTTGGCCGCTTCCGCCTCATCCAGATCACTGGATTCTCGAAAAGACAAACTACTGGAGTCACTTTCAGTGTCAGATTCATCATCTCGCCAATCTCCTAGAATGTTTTCATTGTCACTGCTGTCAGTACTACCTGCACTAATACTGACTGGGCAAAGATCGTTGTTATTATATTTGTCATCGCTAACCTCAGATTGTACCTCTAGTTGTTGCTCGAGCTCTTCAGCTGGCCAAGGACCATATCCGTGTTGATGTTCATAATACGAATCGCTCGTCTCTATCTCTGTCACGGGTGCACTGCCAAATGTTGAATTGTGGCGGCAGACGTTTTTAGCATAAATCAGAGCATCCTTACAAATATTACAGTCACATGGCACAAGAATTATCTTTCTTTCCCTGTCCTTCAACTTTTGCTTTTGTCTTTGTGCACCAAGATTAACATGGGGCATTCTCATATGAATGCATGTTCAATGGTTATGTTGCTGTGCGATTCATTCAACCGCGCGTTGCCTGGAACATGTTAAGCCCAAAGTGCATTTTGGGACTACAAAGCACCCACTCATCACGTGATAGCCATTTCGCGCTTCTTTTCAACTTTTACTCGGTACGGCACTCGCTCGCGGCACGCTCGTTCTACTTCTAGACTTATATCTTCAGTCAAGTTTCTTGTTTGCAGTTTTTACAATTCTCTGTTTGTATTATCCGTAATAATGTCTTCAGTCACTAGTACTGTTTCCATGATTAGTGGCATCGTGAATCAGCTGCCAGATGCTGAACGGTAGCAGCTACTTCGGATATTTGGCCAGCTACCACCTCCGGCCGTTTCCATTGACGATGATGATAAACTTTTGTTGGAGTCCGACAGGACTAAGATCGCCGACTGTACACAAGACCAGCTCATTCAAAGAAGGAAGAAGAAACAGAATGCAACCCACGCACAGAAAGCATTTAACGTACGTATATGAAAATTTCATTACTTGTTTACTTTTGGCGCCCAAAATTTTTGGTCCAAGTTCTGAGCCTCAGGCTCAGTAAACCGTAAAAATAATATGTACATCCTACCGCTGGCACTGGATATTTGTTCTCATTGTCTTGTGTAGGATTTGCAACAAGAGCATTTGTCTTCCAGTTTATCAGCTTCAGAGTTTAGTTTTACTTGAATACACGAGGTTTGGGTTGGAGTGCGGGACTAAAAATAAATAAATTATATCATAATCGATAATGTATGCATTGCATACACAAGACAAGGCGCTCATGAACTGCCGATGCGACTCACTCGTCAGTGCTTGACCTCAACTTTTTTAGTTCTGTCAAAACGGTAACCACTTGTAGCCTCTCTCTGTACTGCTAGCCAAATGCACACTATTAGTGTTCAGATTTGACGTTTTTTAATAATGTTATATACAGCACAATCGACACGCCAAACCGTGGTTAATAAAATTATAAAGGACATGGGAAAATCGAAAATTGTTTTTGACGGAAGCAAGAACACAAGAGAAGTGTCGAGAGAAGCAAAAATTGTGATTTAGTAAAAAAATATTGGTTTCTAATGACTTTTCCTTTCATTTGTTTATGATATATCTGCTGGCCATGGAGTCAGAGTAGTGATATTCAGTATTTAATATAATTATATTTGCAGTATGTACTGTGGGAATCGGCAATGGTAACTGGGATCTATGAAGGAGCACCCCTTTTCAAAGACATCCCTCCAAGAGTAATGGAAAAGTTTATGTTAAAGGTTAGTATATCTAAAGTGTAATTAATGTGGGAAATAATTATTACAATATTATTATCCTGCATTTAATAGTGCAAAATTTAAGAAGAAGCTACAATTGCAAGTTCAGACAGAAATACTGGTACTGGCACTTATCGTACTTATACTTACCCCAGGCCATCAGAGCTTTGAAAGCATATGACTTTATACTTTATCTGGGATTGAGCTGGAGGCTGATATAAAATAATGTATTTACTTGAGTACATGTGTTGTATGTGCACTTGTAGGGATTTTTGTGATTCATTATAATTATAAATAGCTTTTAAACTTTGAACCATTACTCATTAGCAAATGTCCTAGTTGAGACTAGTGACAACTCATGAATCAACTTGAAGAATGAACAGGGTTGCCAAAGATAAGGGGAAAGTCAGGGAATTTTATATTTTGGTTGGCAAATTGCGAGTTAAAACATGGTGGAAAGCTCCAGAATTTTGTGCCATATCATGCATGTTTGGTCGGTGAAAATTACTTTCTGGTCAGCAAAAAATAACAGTATTTTGTTTTTACCTGATGGTTGGGCATTGTTAGATTTTCAGAAACAAATTTTGAAAAACATCAAGTAATCTTTAATTTTTGGTCAATGCATTTCAGGTAACAAGTACTCTTCCACAGCTGGATAACAGCTTTGGGAAGAAACAAATCAGGGAAAGGTTGTCGGATATACTAATAAACAGAAGAAATCATTTGAAGAATACCCAGTATTGGGGAAGATCCGAGAAGGTCAGATATCAAGTTTACTAATTATCGCTAAAACGATTTCTACTCTTTATAATGTATAACAATTGATATACTGTGGTATATATATATACTTACTTTTATATTTACTTTGCTATGTATGCAGTGAGTGGCTCTACTGCGCATGAAAGGAACTGAAGTTCTATTGATTATTATAATTCACTTCATTCTAACCTATGTCTAATGTTCCTGATGGGAGATACATATTACTAATCTCCGTGATTTAAGGGTCTTTTATTTTATAGTGTTTTTGTTTGGAAAGTTGTTTGGATTATATATATGCCAAAATTTAACTCTTCATTTTCATTATCTGTATGTGTGTGCTAGCTGAAAAAATATGGAATGACGAGGAAGGTTCGCTGCACTGAAGTAGAACAAGTTCCAGTTTCTAATACAAGTACTGTAACTGTTGTGCAGCAACGGTTAAATATTGCCTCCAATTGCAAGTTCCAACCAGGGTAAGTTGCTATGTGCCATTATTAATTAGTTATTATTCTCACACTAGCACTACAGTGAGTCTCACCAGACAGCAGTCCTGGAGATTCATTAGAGTTGCTGTATACATGTACTTCAATTGATTGGATTGATCAACTAAAACGTTGATTGGTGTTTTTTTGCAGTATTAAATGGTGGAAGGTTTAAGCCGATGTTACGAGCACTGGCCCTTGATCATAGCATGTTTTTTTTGCTCTGTCAAAGGGCTAACGCTTGATCTTGGCCTACGGAGACATAAAACCTATTTTTAGCGACTAGTGTATCAGAGTTTACATGCATTATGTACCTCCTCAAAATTATGCAAACAATATAACATTGAATCAATTTGGATATCCCTTTATTACATCACTCCATACATATTCAGGGCAAGATGAAAATCAAATTGAGGTTAATAGCCCCGAGCTCCGAGGAACTAGCCCAAAACATTTTAGTGCTGATGTATTTAGTAATTAATTAAACTAAAACGAAACTACAAATGTTTCTTGCCTGTTGGGCAACCTGTGAAGGAAATGAACTAGCCTGACACGAAAATCTACTAGCCCTGGGCTATCGGACTGCACTTTCGTCGTGCCCTGATATTTCTACTGTCCTTTACTTTTCTTTTCTGATAATTTGTTTATATCTTTATCATTCTTAGCGAAGATCTGTATGTCTTGGACAGTGTTAATGGGAACCGTGCTGCCAGAGCCGGTTTTATCCAAATTTCGTCTTCTAATGGTAAGTGACATCACATATGTCTATTTTGATTTATTCTATTTATTTTGCTTTAATTAGCACCATATATTAATATACCAACTTTGTTGTAATAATATTTAAAAATACAGTATTTCTAGATCTGCTACCAATTATTTAGATACTGTACACTTTACTGTTATAAAACCGTTACTTATTAGTCTGCTTTATTTGCCCAAACATTTATCCCACTAATTATGAAACAAGACCACTTTCTAAACCATGTGTCCCACTAAAAAGTAATTATTCCATTGCAGAAGATTATGCAAAACTCAAAATGAGTGCTAATTATAGTACAGCTGGTGAAGACGACATTCGTCTGGATGGCCCAAATAAAGAAAACTTTCTATCTGACATAGAGGTTTGTATTTATTACTACTACTACTGTTTAATATATTCTGGGTTCCGAGGGTCCTTTCTTGAAAATCTCTGGAAGCACTAGTACTGTATTTATCTCTCACTTTATAATATCTTAAGGTGATTACATGTACATTTGAATGAAATTGATAAGAAACGGTTGCAAGTTTCTTGTTAAAATATCCCATGTACATGTAAGTACCCCTTAAATATATAGAAATTACCTCTATAAAAATATAATCCAAGTCCTTACAGTACTGCTGTAAAATGTGATTTTACTTACTGAGAAATATGATTTTTGTTACTTGTTTTATTAAAGTTTAATTTGTAAACTCGTGATCATTCTCATAGAAACAACTTCAAATAGAGTATAACTGTTTAAACATCAGCAATGTTTTTTTTATTTTGAAAATGTATGTTTTACATAGCCATACACATATTCTGGGTTTGTGCAGGTCATGGAAAACCTGCAAAGTAATCGACTTTTGGAATGTCATTTTCCATTCATGGGAAACGAAGTTCAGTGTAAAAAATAAAATGCTTGTCTGATCACTTGGGGTTGTGTAACAAAATTGAACTTTGAGTACACAAAAAATGTTTTATTTCTCAAAGTACCACTTATTGTCCTTTCTTGAATTTGGTTTCTGCACTAGTGTGCTTGAAAGTATCTCAAACCAAAAGAGTTTTTGAAAATTTTAAACAACATTGGTCAACATTAGGTCATGGAAAATACTATTAAAAATGTCATGAAAAGTCCTTGAATTTGACTGTGCACCCTGATGTTGTAACTTGATTTCATAAATTACTCTTTTTTGAGCATGCAGTCACAGATGACAGATGTTAACTTAAACAACAAATAAACAAACTGCAGATTTTTTGTAAAAAAATACACCAACTAGTTTCTTTAATCCTTCTGCATACTTTATGGTCTGGTACACAGCACAGAATTTGCAAAATATTGTGAGACTAACACTTGAATATACTTTGTCAATTTACAGATCAATGACACGTTCTACTGGCAGCTGAGTAAACTGCAAGAAAAAGGGCCATTTGCCAAGGCACGTGCGGCTAGTACTAGTGGTTCCGTGGGAAAACAGGCCAGTCGTGCTGGTAGTTCCTTGGCCAAACGTACTAGTGGTTCCGCGGGAAAACAGGCCAGTCATGCTGGTAGTTCCTTGGCCAAACATACTAGTGGTTCCGTGGGAAAACAGGCCAGTCGTGCTGGTAGTTCCTTGGCCAAACGTACTAGTGGTTCTGCGGGAAAACAGGCTAGTCGTGCTGGTAGTTCCTTGGCCAAACATACTAGTGGTTCCACAGGAAAACAGACCAATTGTGCTGGTAGTTCCTTGGCCAAACATGCTGCTAGTAATATTGATGCCATGGCAAAACAGGGCACTCAGAATGTGAATGGCAAGAGATCTAGAAAGCACTGGGTATATGTACCAGTATTGCATGAGGAGCCAGCTGCACCTGAGAATATACCCCTCAAAAGGGTTCGCAAAACCAAAGTACAGCATGATGTGTAATTATTTTTACAACATAGCTAGCAAGTTTATGTGCACTTTTTGGTTGGTGCGAGCATGCACCACAATCTATGCATGCTCATGCACCATATATGGCATCAGCAAGTTTTTGCAGATTCCCAGTTTTCATTTTGCAAATTATATCTTATCTTATATGCAGGTTTTAACTGTAGTTCATGGTTTATCTGTGCATCAATTACATTTATGGATGCACTTGGGAAAGTTGGGAGGGCATTTGTTGAAGCTAGTATAGAGCCTTCTGCAACTCTTACACTTCTCTTGTGCTCTCCCAACTTCCCGCATAATCGATAGACATACACTAAGCACGAACCATTTCTTGACTAAATTGTACTGTAATTATTAATTTTTAGAAGTTCATTTTGCTTCCATACACTGCCACATGGACTACCAAGGGAAAGCCCTGTGAACAATGTTGCTATTGTACAGTTGTGAAGAGTCAGGTTATGCATGGCATATAATTTTTACTGAAAAATACTAGTTTTTCTTGTTTTGGGATTCAATAAGTTTATAATAAATTATGTATATTATGTCATATTTGTAGAGTGACTGTGGGAGTTCGCCACATGTATGATCGACATGAAATTTGAGTTATAAGCTCAACAGGACAACAAAAATGATTATATATTATCTGCATATATCATGTAAAGTGTATAAATACAAGAAATACAATTTTGACAGTGAATGGTTAAACTTATTTTTAAAATGTCTAGCATGGACTGAAATTAAATTGGGGGTTTGTAATCTGTTTTAATCTCCCCCAACTTAACCATCCATGTTCCTTTATGGCTTAGTACAGTAACCTGTAATTTTTTATATTTCCTTTGATTTGTGGAAAATTTTGTACATGATTATTCGCAAAGATGTCTTAAATTAAGCTGTGACATATCCCCATTTATTAATCGACTAATTTCATAATATAATTTATGTGATGTTACAATGTAAGGAACATACTTTATTTCGTTAAATCACATGTTTAGAAGTGCAGTCTTATTATAACTGTACATTTATATGATACTAGTTCATTTAATGCAGAGCTAGTCTCATAGTTTTATATTTTCAGATATTTTTATTGTAAAGCGCTTTTGAATATTTTAATTATTTTAAGCGCTAAATAAATTGTATTATTATTATTATTATTAAAATGATATTATTTTAAAACATTATTTTGTCTCACTTGCATTTAAACTACAGCAGACAGACCAAGTATTATTGATATATAATATATATATATATATAAATACTCAATCTGCAGACAACATTGTTTCGTCCTTTGAGGACTCATCAGTGCAGCTCAGAGGTTTGAGACTGAATTATATATATATATATATATATATATATAATAATGTTGTCTGCAGATTGAGTATATATATATATATGTGTGTGCGTGTGTGTGTGTGTGTGTAATACTATGCAATAATTTGTTTCAGGAAATAAATTAACACTCATGTTTAATTTTCCACTCATTTTTTCACATTTCGATCTACATTCAGGTACACATGTTTTAGGTACATAATCATGACCAATTACAATTTAATGCACATGCCGGTACTAAATCTAGACCTCTGAACGATATATATATAGCAATTGGTATTTATTATATAAACTGCAGCAGCTGGTCTAGCTAGCCTGGTATGCATGCATGCATATGGCCAGGGTATTGCACATTTTCACAGGGTGTTTCACAGGGTATTTTACATGGTTTCACAGGGTATTTATTAATATTGCACAGTTAGGTTTAATTTTCACAGGGTGTTTCACATGGTCTTTCATAATCGTTTTTTTAATTATTATTTCACAGGGTGTTTCACAGGTTATTTCACAGGGTTTGCTTTTTACAGGTGAATTCATCGATAATAATTTCACATGGTATTTCACATGATACCATGTGAAATACCATGTGAAAAAGCGGAGCCCGTTTCACAGGGTTTTCACATGGTCTTTTCACAGCATTTTTCACATGTACCCTGTGAAATACCATGTGAAAACCCTGTGAAAACCCTGTGAAATTAAACAAAATTTCACAGGGTTTTCACATGGTTTTCACAGGGTACCCTACAGTAGTGAAGGTGAAAATGGGTTCATGTCATGAGACCAAAGTGTAAAGATTTACATTACAATGTTATGGCGAGCAATCAGAATCTACCAAAGTCTACATGTAACACGATCAAGAACTGGAGAAACAAGTTTAAATGTCTTGAAATTTGCAAGAATTGTATGTACTGTCAAATGTGTACAAAATGAAAGATAACAGTTATTTCTTGTAGAAACTACAGCAAGCCCACAGATCCTTCTACATGTAGCAACTTGTGCCAAACATTTCTGGCCAATTCATTATTCCTTACTTCTAACCCAGTTCTGGCCCCAGTGATCTCACTACAGATAGGAAGATGACATGGAAGATATAGAATTGTAGCCACATTGTTATAGCTCTGTTTTGCTAGTGCAAAGAAGCTTAAAAAGCTATACTAAATTCTTTGAAGTAAGAGTCTAAAGGTTTGATCCTTCTGTAGTAGATTTTAACACAATTATTAAACTTCCTCCCATTTTATAGGAATTGTTACATAGCTGCTGGTATATATGGAGTGACATTTCTAGTCTCTGCCCATCAGAGATGGGTCAATAGCCGGACAGGAAACACAGAGAAGCTGTAAGCGTCAATTCCGATGTATTCAGTGGAATCAGTTTTAGTGTTGAGTACAGTGGGTTGCAAAGAAACCAACTGTAATGGGCCTATGAGTCCTGCTAATTTGCATATACATTACAAGTTATTTTTTGCTGAGCAATTTCTGTAGTGAGCTATGATCTTCTGGAAACATGGCTTTGAGATTTTCTGGGTTATAATGATCAAATTTCCAGTCTTTACACTTGGTGAAGTATGTGATTGTAGAGAACTGTAAATTTTGACATCTTTTCCCTGCTCATCAACATAGTTTTACTTTAATTTATACCTGCATGTACGTAATTATACTTGAACTTTGAAACACATTCAGCTGTTACTATCCTATTTCAAATTCTTGAAATATCTTGATAAATTAGTGATTTCTCATGTCAAGTATTCTCTTCTATGTTTCCAACTTTTTCTGTCTCAAATTATGTATTTTCCTTTCCCTGGACAGTTGAAGATATATAGCAGTGACTAGTCCTGTCCACTGTGTAGATAGCATGTAGCTATTATTGTGTAACTACACCTACATATACTAGACTGGTCTTTAAAGGATAGTTTATTGACTAATAGTTTATTGTATTGAAAAATGTTTGAGAGGAAATGTAGAACTTTACAGTAGAATACATGTACATGCATGGTCTTGACACAAAAATATTTATTTGCTTATGAGATCTCTTTAATATCATTTAAACAAAATGACCTATGATCTTGCAACCATATTGCATCTTCTTTCTTTAATCCACTTTGCTTTATCTGTAAATATTTCCTGTCTTGTTAGAGAGCTGATAACCATGGCAACTAACTAGGCTTTGCAGGCATGTAAGATCAATAAGGGAGAGGGACTGTGTCACTGACATGTTAGTTCTTTCAAAAAACCTAGGACCATTTAATTGTAGAACGTTTAAATTATATTTGGAAAGAGTATATTTTCTGACTGATTGTATAAAAGATGTATTTATTGTCGCTTAATCTTTGATTACTGCTGCAGGTAGCACCACGTGGTGAGCGACTCAGAGGAGAATCTTGTTTTACAAACTAAAGGGGTATTGAATAGTCCTTGCAAGCATTTGCGAGCATGCAAGCACAGCATTATTTTTTGCAAGCATGAGCAGTTGAATTGTTCGCACCCCATATAAGCCTGTGTAAAAATGTGAACATTATGCAAGCACGAACAAGCGAGCACCCTCTGAAATTTTGCGAGCAATTCGACCACAAGCCAATTTTTGTGAGCACTTGGAAAATTTGAGGGACCATTTAATACCCCTTCCTAAGGAAGAAGCAGAGTTTTTGGTTGAATTGTAGGCAGTATGAAAAGGGTCTGGTGTTTTCATGCAAAGAAAAAAATCGGGTAGTATTTATATTTGTAATTTTTTGGTGGCATTTCAAGTAATACAGAAGGAGAAAATTTCTTGGCTATAGTTATGCAAAACAGCAAGGTGGTTAAATCTATTTTTTAAATATTGGAAGAAGATGCAAAGATATACCCCATGACCACTGATTCTTATATTTTTGTTACTATTTCATTGTCTTTTAAATAATTAAATAATTTTATTGATTTGAAAAAAATATTTTGTTTTTATCGCTGGGTAGTTCTTAATTACCAGGCACTTCTATAATTTAGAATTCAGAGTTATTTCACAGGAAATATCCTAGCACAATGTAATGCATAATGGAATGGATACTCTAACTTACTCCAGTGTCACACAACTACAGTTTGCCTGCATGAAAGACAGATACATGTAGATTGAATAATAAAATTTGCCTTACTATCTTGCTTTCAAAGCAAGTAAAATAGTTACAGATTATTAAAATTATTTAATTGTCAGTCTCTGACAGAAATGTATAATTCAATTATTGTGGAGGAAGATGTATAATAAAGGTTCCACACATAGTCACAAATGCTATATTTAATTGTTCATCCAGAGCAAGGAGAGATGTTATTGAATAAGAAGAATAAATACATTTGAATGAGTAGTACGACTGTGAAATGTCTGTCTCCATTGTCAGCCGTAGCTCAATAACCCAATTTAGCAACAGCTCTGCTTGATTACACTGTATATTCTTGAAAATGTCAACAAAAACACGTTTTGGCAAGTGTCTTGAGAGCTTACAGATCTTTGAAATAAAATATTGTAATATCAAAAGGGAGATTAGCAAGGAATAATATAGACTGGTCCCTGTCATAAGACCAAATTTTGTTGAAATAATTTTATTGTCAAAAGCTATAGATTCAAATGTTGATATAAAAGCAAAGGAAATGCCTTACACAGCTGCAGAGACAGCAAATGAAATAATCGCATTTTAACTCTTGCCCAAAAAAGAATGTCCTGGTTTTGTTTTCTTTAGCTTGATCCCAACATGTACTGCTCAATAGTTTAGTGTAAACTAATTTTGAGATGTAATCTGCTCTGCCTATATATATAGTTTTGTTCCTCATTAATATTTTATTAGCTTGTTTCACATGGTGGCCACTCAAGTATTTTTTCAACCATGAAACCACCAGTCATACTACATAAACATTATTCATTGAAGCTTGAACATTTGGCATGTATATTTCAGAATTTAAAAAAACTTAAAAGAAATATGTTTCATGTGATCAGCAAAACTAACTACCGTAAAGTGGAACTACGATATTTATACTGGAGTACTTGGCATTGTGAGAGATTCTTGTCTCGGCATTTTACCCAACTCAAATTGATAAATTTTGAAGACCATTTGGACAGAAAATAAAACCACATGCCAGAATGTTTGGTGGAACATGTGACCATAATCATATTGTACATCGTCTCAGATTCGAGTATTCAGTTTATTTGGCATTTGTCCAGCAATTGTTTTACCATCATGTTTTTAAAATCTATAATCACACAGTTGGCTTACTGCCTGGTCAGTTCTGTTGAGGAACTATATAGATAAATGATTAGCCATCCACAATAGATGTTAATTATGGCTGTATCATTTCTGTTATTTTGCTTGTAACAAAGGGCAAACTGCAATATTTGTACTGTCTGACATCAGATTGCCAAGAAACCTAGTGCTTGTTGTGTCAAAAATGTGCTAGCTGTTTTCATGTTGTGTGATAATAATAGAAGGCTGCTTCCTAATGCACCAGATGTCCTTTAGAGTACTGATTTTGTAGAATGAGGCTGTTTTGCCCGACTTGCATAGCTACATTTATAAGCAAACTCATCTCTTCTTCCTATTACATGCAACTCCCTTTCCTCAAGGCTTATTTGGTGTGTCGCCGGCCTTGAACTTTAGTGTATCGATCTTGTATGATATTGTAGTACCTTTTGTACTTGCTGTAGTTAGCACTTGTGTGCATATTCTCCCTTTATCTTCGTGTTGTTCATCTCTGCTATTATTCATGTTCCTCTACCAGTTAGACAGTGAAAGCTAAGATTTCATTTACCATGCAATTGTTGCAGTCATGTTCAGTATTAGCCATCAAATCATTTGAGTTCTTTCAGTTTGATAGCCCAAGCTAAGATGTCTTGTACCATGGTATCAGTACAGTCACATAAATGTTAGCTGTCAAATTATGTAAGTTCTACTATGTGATACTGTCAGCTACAGTTATGAGTCACATCAACTCAATTCTTAATTGTTTCCACCAGACTTTGGAAATTGTTCGTAGAATGCTCAAGTTCTGTGAAATGTTGCAGGTTATCACAGTTCATGGCTGTAATACAGTCAAGTTGTAGTCCTCCTCCCCAGTCAAGTCTTCATGATAATAGTACATCTAAAGAGTGATTCCATAAACAAAATCTGTAACTTTTTCTCAATATTTCCTTTAAAGGATAGACGGTGTTATCCAAACAAACACCATAATGATAATATTTATTGGAGATTTAACCTTGTTGTCATTTCCCTAAAAACATGTATCTATATGTACCACAGCTTGTACATTCCAAATTGTGCACTTGTGTTCACTTCAAGTCTGTCTTGTGTAGAAAGTGTGAATATGTTTTTTTAAATGAAGATGGTGGATTAAATCTAACAGGGACAATGTAAGTTTTATATTTTGCAATACATTAAGAGATTTTGTGTAAGTTTTGGATATTGCATATAGTTGGGCTTAGCAATAGAGCTGTTGGACTTTGAACCCACTTTACTCAACATATGTTGATTACACGATAGTCGGAGAAACTTGCATATGTATGTATTAAGAATATAAATTTCTAGAAAAGAAGTTTAAAGTTTCTTATCAGCACACCTTTTCCATGCTATAAGACCCCCCCCCCCTCCACTTCTGAAGCAAGTACATAAATAGTACACCAGTCATATATAAGTTATGAGAACGACCCTGTATCAGATTGGAAGGGGAGATACATTTGTTTAGATTCAGTGTTTTTGTTAAAAAGAGTGAACTTTTTGTCTCATTTTTGTTAATTCATAATAGCAGCAATCATTTGGACCTACATTTTGTAAGTGTAGTCATTGGCATCTTTACATGTCCGCATGCAAGTTTCATTGGCTATTCTGTGAGTAGTTTGTAGAGTATACGAATATATGGTAGGTACATGTACATACAATACAATACATGCTGCAACACAGTTAGATAAATGACAAGATTGTGATCAAAACACCCACAAAGTGTTCAAACTGTGGCCTTTGCTTGGTGCCGAGAAATTGGCTCAGGCACCAATGAAAAGTTGTGTTCAGACTTGGCGATAATGCCGATTAACACTTGGTACATTAACACCAAGACTGGACACTGCTCATGCAAATGATTTCACACATGTTATTGTAGTGACTACCATAATATGTAGGTTTCTATAACTTGTAAAAATAATATTTTAAAAGGTATTGTGAACTCACTGGTGTTGTTTTAATGATTCACAGGGTTGTGTCATAGAATGATGACATTTGTATCGCTGGTGCATGTACTAAATATAGAAGTACTGCACGAGATAGAATTACAAGCAATCTCGAAGAAGTCAGGCTAAACAAGAGAAATAATTATTGTTTATGTTTATACAAGTTGATAGTTCGTATCTACCACAGTCACATCAGTTTAGTATAATTATCTGTAGTGAGACAAAGAATAATCATATAATGAAATTAATAAGTAATTACTGGAGAGCAAGTAATACTAATTACTCCTCCATGGAGGTGGCATGGAAATGTTATACCGACGTTTGTATTTGTAAATCACCAGTCATCTTAGTTATGTGAAACAGAAGGGTTTGTTAATTTTTACTACAACATTAAATGGTAGATTGTATAAAGAAGTGGCTTGATGTGGGGGGAGGGGAGGGGAAGCAAATTAGTTGGGTAATTCAATAGGTGGGAGGTATAAATCAACCCACTACAGTGAAGCCCTGATATAATGAAGTGCCAAGGGACTGGACCAATTTGTTCATTGTGTCAGAGTTTGTTATATAAAACAAACATTTTCATAGAAAAGTTTATTATATCAGGGTTTGTATAAGAAGTGTTAGTAGTGAAAGTCTGTGAGCAGTCATTGACATGTCTTGATATTGAGCCAACACTACAAGGATTGACAATACCATAAGATATCTCACTGGAGCATAAGTTTTATGTTTATCAAGAAAACAAATGAAAGTTGAGTGATGCTTAATGAATGACCCGAATATTTATTATATTGTTGTCTAAATTTGGTTATATTAGTTGTCTAAATTTGGTTCATTTACATTAGGGTTTTCATTGTAATGGGTAGTTCCAGAAAATATCCATACCCCTACCACAGACGGCATTGCAATTTTACCCCCCCATGCATTCGGAAATTCCAAAATGCTCTTGCCCCCCATGCTTTTGGAATTCCATAATGGTAAACCTCCCTCCCCTTCACTCTAAGATCCCCTCGGAATTTCCTATCAGACCTCCTATCCTTGGGAAATGGGAGTCCTTTCAATCAATACTGTTTATAAACTTGTGCAACTTGTCATCCTCGACCTCATCACGCCCCGTGCTGGGCGGCGCTCTGTTCCTTTCTACAACTTCGGCAAAAGCTGTTACTAATTAGTCCTTTTTGCCTCTAAAGTTCTCCAGTTTGTATTTTCCTGTCATCACATCTTCGTTATAATTGGGTGTTGAAGTAAATAAAAGGATCTGGTATTGAATCGTAGAAGATGACATTCACAATCACAATCGGTTTCCAGTTCATACATTGATTGCCGACTTTCGCTCTGTTAAGACAAGCCAAGCTGGGAATTTTCTTACAGGTTTCTTAGCAGCCTAGTTCACTTTTGTGTCATTCCAATTTTGGCCTAAAAAGATAACATTTTGGAGCATCTTTCTTCCAGTAAATAATAATAATAATAATTAAATTTATATAGCGCTAAAACTATAAATATTCTAAAGCGCTAAAGTAAACTGTATTACAATAAATCTATTAAGTAAAAATTATAAAAAGGTTAAGAAAGGTTTAAAATGATAGCTATCGAC
>JAOBYG010354404.1:0-16294 GCA_025403545.1 Epizoanthus stellaris
CACTGGTTGGGTATATGCTAATGTAATTATTCACCTCAGTGTCGGTGAAAGCCCAGGATATTCACCTCGCCGCATTCACGGCTCGGTGAATATCCTGGTCTCCACTTCGGTGAATAATTACTCACTAGTCACCTCCACTTCAAGGAATAATTGTTAAATATTATAAATTTGGCTACTAAATTCATAAATTATTTAAAATCGATTTCTATCGTTTCAAAATGACAAACCAAAGCAGGTCAGACTGCATGTGCTAACAATGGCTGTATACAACTGAACAATTGGTAAAGTATTGGTAGATTATGTTGCCGGTTCATGCATGTTCTTTTTCATAATGTCGTCTGGGCTTCTCAGTGGACATGTATAAAGCGCGACTATATGTTGCACCGGACTGAAATAACCAAACAATGCTTATTCTCGGGAAATTTACCTATAAACTTCTCATCAATTCATTTACCACTGACAATATCATAGAAGAATTTCGCCATCATATAATTGTATGATTTTGCTTGTGATTTTGTCGCAGTAGCCTCGGTAATAGTCCTTTTTTGCGAACATCTATCTCGAAAAGGGTGTTATTCTTTATTTGTTTTTGCGCTTCGAAACCTCGCTCGTTCGGTATTAAATGTCTAAAATGCAATATTTATAAAGTTTTGCAACGCTGGTTGTTGTTTGCTTGCTCATGTTCTATTCCGTCCATGGCTTGGCCGTCACGAGGTGATTTTTCCGAGTTTCGATTTTCTCTGTGTGAGGAGTAGTATAAGGACTGCAAATGAGTGCGTAATGTAGTTACCGATTTGCAGTCACATTTGGCGAGTCTCTTGAATCCTTCTCTGTAATTTGAGCTCTGCCACGCGTAGAGAAAAGGGTTGACTGAACTGTTAACGAAGAGTAAAAACCGCACCCACCCATGTATGGTGTTATGTGGTCCATGTTTCATCTGCGTTGTGTCATGGGGTTCCATACACGCTACGTACATCATGAATATCCCGAATGGCAAGTAGCAGATATAGAAAACCACTGTCACCGAAAGCAGCAGCTTTGCAAGGTTTTTCTTGGCTTGTCTTTCAGTCTGCGAGCGCGTTCCTTGAGAACACACGGTCTTCGTAACATACAGGCCCCTCATGATCTGTAAATAGCAGTATGACATGATTAGGAGTGGCGTTAGAATTAGCAAGACAATTGTAGTGATGATGTGGACCTTCATTTCGTGCGCGACATCTAAAGTCCACGGCCGACTACATTTACCCAGTGTCTGGCTGTACCTGTTGTGAATGAAGTCCGGGATACAAGAAACCACACCGATAAGCCATGCAGCGAATATTGCGTATCGGACATTTCTTTTTGTAAGTCTGGCTGCGGTAACCATCGGTCCGCTTACCAGGGCGTTGTACCTTTCCACAGCGATCAATGTCAGAGTCACGGCACTCACATTCATCGTCACTGCTTGAATCACATTCCCAGTAAAAAACTTGCAAACGTAGTCGCCAGAGATCCCTGTTGGATGAACTTTGAACAAAGCATAGTCATACAATCCCGGACACCATACAAGAGTTACAAGATCAGCACAAGCCAGACTAGACAGCAGGTAGTTTGTTGTAGTGTGCATTGAACGCGTCTTCAAAACCACCAGAATAACCATTGCATTTCCTATACTCCCAAGCAATACAATAATGGAATACATAGTTCCTAACAGTATGTCTTCCATAGATATAGAGTGGTCATTGGTGAAGTTACTAGTGTTCTGCATCTTGTATATATAGGTTGCAACCGAGAAATTCGTATATGCGAAACGAACGATATGTATATTGCTTTTCGGCTATCGGCAGTCGCGTGGATACAGCCAGAAGCAATGTGGAAGTCTTCAACAATATGCAAATATCTTTATGCCACTTCTATTTGTAGTAATAGAATATTCAACAGGATTCGATCAGTTTTAAGACTTCCTGGCAACAATGAAGAAATAAGGAGTTATTAATACATAAATATATTTAGCTCGAGTTCCCCTATACGGCCTCGTCAGCGTTTTGTTCACTTTCAACAGAATCGAGACTCTGGTCTATAATTTCAGACGTACAATGTGTTCCCAACATGTTTTTTTTGGCCAAAATTTTACATGGTAATATTCTGCAGTTAAGAAATGATTCTTTGGTATTTTGGACCAGGTATTGCAGTATTTGAGACCGACGTCGAAATTTACTGTCTCATCCCTCTTCCCCCAGAAAAAATTTGAACAGCCAAATTCGTGACTTCCAACATAAAGATTTAGTCAGCTAAGCAAACAAAACCTATAGAATACACATTTGCGGCTAATCTCTTTAAATCTCAATTAATTTCATTATGTCATTGAAGACGTTTTCTTTTGCATAAAATTTAATGAAAAAAATCTCCCTTGCCGAAACGTTTATGCAAGTTAACTAGCTGGTGAATGCATCAAAGAAAGTTTTGTAATGCTGCACTCATTAGAAGTATAGAACAGTAGAAATAATTGAACATAATGCTATTTCTTGACAAGCTTCTAAAACTAGCTTGAGTTTTGGATACCTTTTATCGTTGCCGGGGCGGCGCAAAAAGGAAATATCTGAATTTTAACCAGCCTTGCTGTCTTGTAATTGGGCGCAAAAGTTTGGAATTATTCAAGTGCTGTTTAGCCAGGCGCCAAATAGGACGAGGACTCGCACGGCCTCGCCTTGGGCTTTGTACAACGTGGCGCCACTTGAAGTAGCACTTGAACGATTTCCGACTTTTACGCTCAATTACTGGACTAGAGCTACGCAAACTGAATTTTGGCACGCTGAACTCATTTTCGTTGTACATACACATATCTAGCCCGTTAACATACAAGGAGTCTATAGTCTATTTACTGGCATTAATCTGCGATTTACTCCTGTTTGAAAAAAATAGGCATAGATCAGCGAATACTTGCTAGAATGAAGTTCGGCTTGCAGCAAAACATAGCTAGAGAGAGGTACAATGCGAAGTTCATATCGGTTTCTTAAAACTATAAGTTTTTTTGCGGGAGTGGAATTGCACAGAAGCTAAAATGTAGAAATAGTCGGTTTTAGCGTATTGTGAAAAAGTCTCGGTTTTTCCACCATATCTCTTGCAAATCTCGTTCGATGGACTTGACTAAGGCCTTAGAGTTAGAAATAATAAGGTGAAGGTAGAGAAACTCGACATGGTGCAAGTTACGTCATTAATTGAGCCGGAAATGACACTAGAAATGCCCCAATATGGTCTGCCCCATTTGACCCCTTTCCTGTTAATGTGCCTCGTATACATACATACATACATACACACACATGCACATATACATACATACATACATACATACACACACACACACACATACATGCATACATACATACACACACACATACATACATACATACACACATACATACACACACACATACATACACACATACATACATACATACATGCATTCACATACACACACACACATACATACATACATACATACATACATACATGCATACATACGTATGTACGTACGTACATACATACATACGTACATACATACATAATACGTACGTACCTACGTACATAGAGAGACAATGTTTCTAAAATGTAATTATATACTTAATTTAAAACGATTAGGTGCTAGCTAGTTACAACCATCGTAAACGCGTTTTATGAAAGATGAAAGTGAGCTTAACTGATTAGCGTACAAAACACCGAATTTACCTTCGGAAAACTGGCATGATTATTAAATCGGCAGATGTTTTGGCTCCTTGCTGTCTACCGCAGTAAATTATGTTCATTTTTAGAAGCACAGTGGATCAATACAATATATACCGTACAGACACGACAACATCCCGACACGGAGCCAACAGCTTTAGTTTTGTGTCAGAGCAACATCTGAAACGATTGTTCGTGATCGACTATGAAGGATGGATTAGGGCTGAACTTGAAGTTTGAGTTTCTTTACAGCAGTTAATTTTTAAGTTAACCTAATTGTCACATTTGTATTTATAAAATATATAAAGAACCCTTATTGATCTGATTTGAAAAAAATGGCTTCTTCTTTCTATGTTTTTGCAGTATTTCTAGTTCGCACAGGTGTGGTTACAGGCTATAACACATCCTGTGACAACAAAGGTTGGATCCGTTATAGCTTGACACCAAACTGTCTAACTGAACCACTAGTACTCACTCATATAAAATATTTATGAAGAGCAAACTTTGCATATGGAATGGATTTTTCATGGTTTTGTTAAAATTCTGATAACCATCTCAAAAGAGATGAAAGAGAAAAAACTAAAAGCACAACTATCCTTCATGCTTGCCACGCATGAATATTCCAGGTTGGTTGTCAAGATTTGTAAACTGACATTGGCGTTCTTGCTCAGTACAACATATTGATCGACTTCGTTCCCGTTTTTAGGGCAAAGTTGGTTTGTACGTTGTAGACAGTTGAGCAGAATTGCTCGCAAAACTTGACAACCAATCTTCATGTGTAGCAAGCATGAAAAACAGATTACGTGCGCTTTTATATTTCTCTCAAAAAGCGGTTTTGTGGATACTGCAAACAGCCTTTGACCAAGTGTGGGTTAAGAAACACATTAGCTTGTAACGGGTGGAGCTAACTTTAACGCATAACTTGCGTTGCAGTTTATCGTTGTATAGGCTGAATTTACTTACACTTTTGAGGCCAAGCAGATGGGAAGTTTGGGAGTGAACGTTTGTGGAGTTTTTCGTTTGCTACCTGCTGGAACGTCTTAGAAATGACAGCCAAATGGATGACGTGGGCAGAGCCCATAAGAAATTATGTTCACTCTCATATCAGAAGTCAAATAAATATTATTGCTCAGATATAATTGGTTAGAATTTCTTCCGGTTGGCTGTTCGCGTTTGTTCAGCTGGTTTGTTGTAAGAACTTTATTAATTAAATACAAACTACGAAAAAGTCAAGATTAAAGATCAGCTATAGCGGCTAAAACATTTATCAGAAACCTGATAACTAGCAAATATATTACACTTTGCGTGCGCCTCTCCACTGTTGCACAACAAACCACCAGCGCTCACAGATTGGCCAAGAATCGCGTTCATTTCATTGATTTTAACACAAAACGACGCTGCGCACTCGAATAAGGATTTTTTTTATTGTTCTGGTTGATTTAGGCGTGCAAGTCGTTTGTGCAAAATCTGAACGGTTTTTTTGTTATAAAACGAATAAATTCCGTTCTCATAGCAGCTGTCGAGCTGTGGATGTACAGAAGACTTAATTACATGTTGATCATTTAGTCGGTAACTCCAGTCATGAGGCATCTTGTATAAGCGAAGAGACAGATTAACGGAAAATTAACTTATTTCTTAAATATGTGTCAAATCAATTGGATAAAGATCGAAAAATGTAAAAACTAAAAAAAATTTAAAAAAAAAATAAAAACCAGAAGTGGATAAAATTGAAAAGTGTCAGAGATATTCTTTCACTCCCGCCGACGCGCGCGCAGCTGTTTTAACTGCATTAAAATGCAGCTGGCAGGCCCAAACAGATGTCCACAGTAGTTAGTGCCCAGGCTTGTCTCTTCCGTTTTTTGATTGCTAACTATGAGAGCGCATGCTCAAGACCAATACCTATACCGGCCTATAACTTATTCTGGTGTATTCTTTTGAGTCCATTTTATGGAAACCAATTGTTATTTTTAAGATATTTAAAACCTTTATTATTTACCAAACCTTAACAATTACTTCTGTTACCATGGTAACAGAACATGACGTATTACCATGGCAACAGGAAAGGAATCCATCGGTTACTCAAAATGGAATTTATTCAGAAAATTTCCATTCCTAAGTCCTATTTTCCCATGCACTTTCCAAAGTTTACACCAGAATTCGACTTGGTCCTGCGAGAGATACTTATACTCTTATATATTTAATATTAGAAATGTATAAAGATCTGTTAACACTTGTAAAAAGCATTGAGACAGCTTGTTTAAATTGCGTTTTTAAGAAATAAAGTTATTATTATTATTATTATACTGAGTTTCATTAGTCGCTGTTTCGGGTAAATAATCTCTTTGCCTACTAGATTTCTGAAATTATTTAAATAATTGCATTATTTATTCACAGGTTTCTATTTATTTGTACCGCAGACTTCCCTAGTTCTAAAATGAATTGTTACTTTCAGAATCAGAGATCTGTTCTTCTTTTCTTCACTTGACTTTCTAGAGAAAATAGATGTGAATTATGAAGCGTAAGGATTGTTTTAAATACTTTAAAGGTTTCTCGCCATTCACCTCTTTAATAAAATAGTTTAAAGTAATGAAAAGGTCTCTCCCCAGTCACTGGGTTCACGTAGCTTTATAGCTTGAAAATTAATGAATTGAAATTTATGAATCGTGTTGGAATAATAAAAGGACGGGAGAGATTATGTCAGTTTTACCTAATTTGGACATAAATATCTTTTGTGTGGAAAATTGTAGAGTTAATACTGAAGAGATGGGTACCAGCTACTCTGATATCTAACTTGTGTTTACACATCTATACTGTATGTTGTGTGCATCTTTTTTTCTCGAAATAACTCCAATTCTCAACTTCATCCGAGAATAATATATATGCAGGGATTCGAAACCCGTAGAAATCTAACCAGGTGCCTCTTTAAACCAAAGAGTTTCTCAGTTGGTCAAGTAATGTGTTACTTTGAGTTCCACTTTTCCTTGTGAGGGCAAAAATGGCATCCGAGATCTTCTTGTTTCTTGAATGCGCGCCCACAGTTTTCGCACACAAACGGTCTCCCTGTCTCATCGTGCATGCGCCGCACGTGACAGTCATGTGCCGCGTGAGAGGCAAACGCGCGACCACAGTAACGACACTTGAATGGCTTCTCGCCACTGTGTTGGCGGATGTGTGTGCGCAGGATTGAGGACGCTGTGAAGGCCTTGACACAATGGGGGCACTTGTAAGGGCGTTCACCGCTGTGGACTCGCATGTGTTTATTGAGACTGGAGGACTAAAAAGATAAAGTAAAAGTTGACGTTATAATACGTTTATACTTTTTGTTATATGTTTCCATAAGAGCTTTTCAATATGATAATAATTACAAATTTAAATTGGATATAATAAAGGAAAAACCGTTAAATTCAGACTCTAACATTTGCTTTTGAAATGTATCTTTGAACGTTATAACAAGCTGGTGTCGGGCATATGAACGCAGGATTGTGGTTGTTCCAAATCTTAACAATCCTATAACTGTAAGATCATGGGCCAGATATGGTGCAAAATGTTGCAATATTGCGATGTTTACAGTGACTAGTATTGCGATTATGAATATTCAATCCCATGAGAATCATTCTCCTTAAGTACGCACCCTGTTCCATATCCGTATACAAGTACTCTCTTCATACAGTACCGCTCGTGCTACCATTACCAGTGCTGGAGTTTTGTGGCACTGTTTTACTGGTGAGCAGAGTGCGCAAAGCGAGAGAAAGGGGTGCGGGAAGCAGGGGAGAAGGATGCGGGAAACGAGAGAGAAGGAAGCGGGAGAAAGGAGTGCGGGAAGCAGGGGAGAAGGAAGCGGGAAGTGGGAGAGAAGGATGCGGAAAATGGGAGAGAAGTGTGCGTGAAACGCGAGAGAAGGATACGGGAAGCGGGAGAGAAGGGTATAGAAAGCGGAACCTCACCCCTCCCCTCGTGTCCGGAGGTACGTACTGACCTGTGAGAATCGCTTTTTACAAACTGTACATTCGTGAGGACGATGCTTGTCATGAACGTGCAGGATGTGAATCCGGAGGCGGTCGTGTTTGTCGAACGATCGATTGCACTGCGTGCACGGGAACTTGCGGTCGCCCATGTCCAGGCACCTTGTGTACTTGAGGTGCTTGTCGCGATAGTACTTGTAACTAAACAGCTTACCACATGTGTGGCACGGAAAGCTTGGGCCCCCTGTGGTTAAAGTAATTGCAAGTTTATTGAGTTCCTAAAATATTCGGACGTCCAAATTTCTGACAGCATAAGATGTCCGCAACTTTAAACTTCCAAACAAATAACCGAAAGTTAAAACTTCCCAAAGTGGATTTTGAGTCTCTTTTTTCGTGCTTTATTTTTGCATTGTTGGTTTAGCGTAATCAACTGGGTTATGAGTTAAGGTTTGTCGTTCTACCTTCACTTTTCAACACTTGCGATTCCTTCACAAAGTTATATTTAGTAAATATGAGAGTTCATGCCCTTTCGTCATCAAATTTATGGCCGATGATATTCGGCAAATTTATTTATTTATTTATTTTTACAATATTTATACAGGGACATTTGGTTTAGCTGGGAGCTAGTTTACAGAGCCCTGTACAAACAAGAAATCACATAACTAGTAATATAAATACAAATTACTTTAAGTACATACATAATCTCAATATAGGTTATCCACACAGAAATTTCATTAATTGCAATGTGAGGTGATCTGAAATTTACAGCTTAGATCGTTCAAACATGTCTAAATGTTTTTGGTACGGTATGATATGGTATGACACGACATGACATGATCTGATATGGTATGGTATGATGTGGTATGCATGGTATGATATGGTGTGGTATGATATGGATGATGTGGTGTGGTATAATATCGTATGATATATATGATAGGATAGGATAGGGTATGGTAAGGTATGGATGGTATGGTATGATATGGTGTTGTATGATATGGATGGTGTGGTGTGGTATGATAAGGTATCGTATGATATATATGATAGGGTATGGTAAGGTATGGATGGTATGGTATGGTATGGTATGACACGACATGACATGATCGGATATGGTATGGTATGATGTGGTATGCATGGTATGATATGGTGTTGTATGATATGGATGATGTGGTGTGGTATCATAAGGTATCGTATGATATATATGATAGGATAGGGTGTGGTAAGGTATGGATGGTATGGTATGGATGGTATGGTATGGTATGGTATGCATGGTATGATATGGTGTGGTATGATAAGGTATCGTATGATATATATGATAGGATAGGGTATGGTAAGGTATGGATGGTATGGTATGACACGACATGACATGATCGGATATGGTATGGTACGATGTGGTATGCATGGTATGATATGGTGTTGTATGATGTGGATGATGTGGTGTGGTATGATAAGGTATCGTATGATATATAGGATAGGATAGGGTGTGGTAAGGTATGGATGGTATGGTATGGTATGGTATGGTATGGTATGGTATGGTATGGTATGGTATGGTATGGTAGACATTGAAGTGCTACATAATTTATCTGCCCAAAAACCACAAACAAATTTTGTGACGTAATTTTACCCTGATTACTCAGTTGCCTATAGCAATACCGTCCATAAATCAAATCAACTCGTCAGATCGAAGACTGTAATTTGTTTGTCTATCTGCTGCCGTTTTCAAGTTTCATGATTTCTATAAATTGCCGTGGCAGGTCATACCTGTATTACTTTCATGACTGTCGTTGAGTTTGATTCCCCTTTTTAGTCCTATTGGTATCCCCATGTACATGTCATATGTCCAGCTACTGTACCAAACGAGAAGCTCTTCTCCTGGGGTGATATCCCGTAGGGTGTGGTAGTAGATCTCACCTCCATGTTGCACAATATCAAGATTTTGCTCTGCCTCGTGGCGAGCACAGCGAATGTATTTTATCCAGTTATTTTGCGAGCATCTTCCATCAATGTAGTGACTCACTTTATCGCCTCTAAACACCTTCATGGAATATGGAAAGCAAAACAAATATTATTATTATAATGCAACGATTTATTGATTTATTTTATTGCACTTGACGTTCATACAATCTTTGACCTACCAGTCTTGTATCTTGATATTATTTTTGCAAAATACGAAAGTAAAGCTATTTTTAAATAAAATAAAATATTTAAATAGTTTTAAAAAATAGATAGTTCCCTGATTGAGTGTATTTTATTTGAATTGTCACATTTTGTGTTGAGAGAGAAGTTGTGACATCCCACTCAGTTTTGAAAGGTACTCTCAGGACTCAGAGGGTCAATAGTACTCATCAAGAGCTGCCATTCGAATTGCTCTGACGAAGGGCTAGCGCTCGAAACGTCAACTGAAACCTTTCACCCTCATGGCGAAAAACATAACATATCAACTCCCATCATTTGGCCTACTCGCCGACCTAGAAAACCTAGTTTTTTTAAAAAAAACGAGTCTACCAGTGTCATTCGAATGGCCATACTTTATGTTTTAGCCCGTGTGTTAACGTTTTGACAATACCAATCAGTTTCGAAAGCACTGTCGGTAATCTAAAGGGTTAAGAAGCCTAATAAGGATACGGAGATAGCTAGTTTTAAAGTTTCGTTACTTTTCTCAGTTCATTCTTAACCTTTTTCTCGTTCCCAGAGCCCGCGTTCTTTTAGGCCTGCGGCTGGAACGAAGCTCCGGTCGCAACGGTTACGGAATTCAGAAATTCTCCGACTTTCCAAGGTTAAACTATGAACGCACAATACTTGTATTTGAGCATCGATTCCTTTATATGTCACAAATCGTTGTTATATTTTAAAATGATCACAAAACACCAACACATACTCGGCTTGGCGCGAGAATACGTTTGTTTTGGTTTTGGAATAGTGCATAGTACGCATGCGCGAGAAACCGTTGCGACCAGAGCCCTTCGTTCCAGCCAGAGGTGTTAAAGAACGTGGGCTCTGGGTACGAGAATGGTTCAGGTGCATGTTGACAGGAACCTGGGCATGCGCAGTTGGTGCGTCGGCCTGATTCATGGCCCACGCGTAATCGAATTTTGCCAGATCCCGTTTCCTCCTTCCCCTCCCCCGCACTATTTTCCCTCGAAAATTGCAAAACGAGATCTGGGGACGACATCAAGGAAATACGATTAGTACTAATAGGGATCACGTGAACCATCTCTAAAATATACAGCAGGCCGACACACTACCGAGTGCTACAGACGATTATCAGTTGAAAATGATGATTCTGGTCTAGTCTCAAGACCTTCTGTTGGGGGATTTAAAAGAACCCACGCACTTGTCGTTAAGAGTGGGCAAATGCCAGCATTAGTGGGCCGTCACCTCCTCTCTACTCCTCAAGTTACAGTATATTGATATAATGTATGGACCGTATAGCAGCAGCCAGCGGCGTCTTCAATGCTTTCGGTTTCAACCGTCTCATGCACGTAGGCAGAGGATGCGTACCACGGGATATCTAAGTATTTGTCAGGGCTAGCGCTCGAAACGTGATCTAAAATCTTCCACCGGCTTATGGTAAAAAACATACCATATCAACTCTTGGTTGATCAGTCTCAGTATTTGGCCTATTCGTCGACTAATTCAGAAATTTATAGAAAAAGACCTGGCTGCCAAGGTATATCAAGGGCATTTCACAACTGAGATAATTTTAAATGTGTCGCTCTGGACGGGGCTGTTTGGTCGCTCTGGTGGGAGGGGTGAGGAGGGGGAATTCCTGCAAATTTCGTTCTGTGAATGTTAGGAACACCAGAGCTAGTGCACTACCTAACACCTGTATATTCTACGTTTATCAAGGGCGTGGTTTGCCGTGTATGTATGTCCATAGAATTTGATTTGACAGACGGTATTTGATCATAGATCGACAAAGTTGTTGGCTTTTTGACCGAAAACAAAGGACATAGCTGGAACCTTATGAAATGAAATTCGTCATCAGCCCTTCAGGAATCGAACTCCATTAATTGATTATGACCCAATATGACGTCACAGTGACGTCATCTTGGATTTGGAGGCCATTATATTGGATGTTTGTAACTTCAGAACATTTTTAAGTTGATTCACAATTAATAAATAGTGGAGTAGAATACTAAATCCATGGATTAAACATTGTAAACAACATAAAACATTATCCTCAAAATGTTATCAGTTTTGACTTCATACCCTGTCACTCGACACCAGGTTGCTTCATCATTTGGGGACAGAGAGGATCCTTGATGAATCATTGTACATGTATGACTCACCAAAGTTCCCAAAAAATTTTCTGGCGTTATTCTGTATTCATTACAGTTGAGATGTAGTTGGTGCCCGGGTGCAGTATTTGGACACCGGCACGAAACTGTGGTCCAAATGGGGAAAAGTGAAAACAAATTAAAAAAATGAACAAACATGTTATATGAAAATCAAATCAGAGGTTTATGCATGGGTTGAATACCTGGGCACTTGCAAAAGTTGTTCGCCGACAGACTGGTGCCCGTGCCCAATCCGGTGTCTGAGTACAAGGTGTCGACCTTGTATCCGTGCCCAAGCACCGTGCACAAATATTCGCTCGGGCACTTACAGAAAGCCGTGTTCACACTGGTGCCCGTCAGTTACCGTGATAGAGCACCGTACCCGGTCACCAAGTGTGAATGCAGCCTATAGATGGGAAAGAAGTTGGTACAGAGAGGCGTAGTCAAGCCGGGGATTGAACTTAGTACCTCTGCATCGTGGAATAATGAGCTAACTCTGCTTACAAGAAGTAATACTGGCACGTGTTCTTACTAACTTGAAAGACAGTGAAATTCTAAAGTAAGAGAAGAGATCAACACCATGACTCTCACCAGGGGAAGAGCGGATACGTAGCCCCGATGCTATGCGTGTCCTCATTTGGCCTGACTTTTTCGACAGCAAGCATGTCTAGGGACTGAGCGGAAAAACCTAACTGGCCTCCCATATTTTAAAAGGACACCTATATGGGTTGTTAAGCTCAATATTTTACATGCAACAAAATATCAAGTACCAAACAGATTTTGTGAATACGCTTCGTAGATACAAGGCCCTGTACTTTGGGAGAGGTGATGTCGATGGGGATGTTGTATTTTATTGTCGAATCTCTCCCAAACCAAAATACAAACTAGTAACAAAAATATTTGTTATTTTAATGTGCGCTTGAGAACGGATTTCAGCCTGCGGCACAACAACGAACTGTTATAAATTGTATATCTCACGTCAAGTGGGTGTGGGTGAAAATTGGCCTTGGATTTGGACTCAGTTTCTAAGTAAACAAATGACCAATGTAGTTGTCAGACTGAATTCGAATAAACGAGCAGACAATAGAAAAATTGAAACTGAGTAGCTCATCTACCCTTCAATTTTAGGATCTTCACAACATTGACAACGATTTTCTTCTTTTGAGACTGACACAGTTAGCCATGCTGCCAAGTTCACGTTCGTTTCGATGCTAAATTGTAACCAACCGCAAGTTATATTGAGTCATGTTATACGCTTTTTTTCTCTCAGTTCCCTGAAACTATTAATTAGGATTTCCCTTTTTCTGAACGAACGTCATATAGTTACTGGTAAACTATATACCTATGGATCTTCTAAATACTTGTTAATAATTGTTTACATAAAAATTCTAAAAGACAAAACATACAGTTTTTCCATGTTAACTTTTGTTTGGGTCGCAGTCGTTGTGTCATTGCACAGTTTCAGAAGTCAACTGTATATTGAACCTAATCTTGTGTTATTAAAGTTCCAAGGTATACAGCTAATTCGTTCTGCCAGTGCATTCTAAAAATGCGTTTTGACCAGTTCCTAGTTGCTATACATATGCAAGAGCTGCTGCTTTCTTTATCCGAACTAGTTTCAGTGCACGCTGAACCCGGCACATAATAGTAAGACCTCATAACCTTCTTTCAGGAATCAGGCGGTTGGCTTTTATCTTCGGCTTGCAACATATTTGCGCTGAGAACCTGACAATTGGAAGTTTATGTTTTGAAATTGTTTAGCTATAGAGAGGACGGATTCAATCTGAAACGCAGTCGCTTCTGAGTTTTGCGTGTAAGAAATCTTACATGCGAAAAATGCTCATTCTTCCCTTTTTAGTTAATGTTTAGCTTCCTTAGAATAAAAACAAGCTAAGTTACAGCAGGTGTTTACTTTACGTGCTCTAATGGTTTACGATGCCCTTACCTTAACGTCAGCAAGTTCAAGTTCCTTGCACTAAGCAGCCGGCTTGATGAACGCGGTTAAAAAGTCGTTCGCCGCAGGTGTCCTAAACCAGTGGAGGTCGATATAAAAACATTTTCTCAATGTTAACGAGCTGGCTCATTGTTTTCGGGAACATTTCGCCTGCTCACGCGATATCGATTTCTCCAAGGACACAGTCATAAATGCACTTTTCATAAAGATGCTAAAAAAGCAATTGATGTCCGTGCAATTTAGAACCCTTTCTTTAGAGGTTATCTTCTGAGTAGTGTTTCCACAGTCGTTTGCATATTTTTATCACAATAAACATTAGATTTAGTGTAGTTTTCATTTATAATGAAAACTATGGTGTCATTATTTAGTAGTTTTGATCACTTTGTTAATTAGTTAATATTATTCACTGATGTATTTTATTACCAAAGTTCTTGTACATAGGAACACGGTTTAATAAAGTTGAATTTATACGTACTCTTTAAGAGTTATTTTTAAAAAAAATTATCTGATTTTCATAGATACTAACATTGCTGAATAGGTTTTTTGCTCGCGAATTAAAAAAAACTCGCACCGAGGCAGAACAGTTTCGCGTGACTGTGATCACATAACTCATTACTTATCTCTCAGCTTAGAAATTTCAAAGTGAATTAGAAATATCCGATATCACGAGATTCGCTGCGTGATAATTTAGAGTTTATAATAAAGTCATCAGAACAGCAAGGACACATGAATAAATTAACTAAAAGCTGAAATGCATGGGGTAAAAATGTTGGAAAATTGTCATACTTTGCAGATGCTGAAATAAACTATTCACGTCCTATCAGCGTGATAAATTCTACTTGTGGAAAAGGCCTCCACTGCAAAGTGCGATAACATTGTGATGCAAATACTCGGCTCCAAGATACAATTGTTTGCAGGTAAGATAAGCCGGACAGGAATCACCTTGCCATTTGTAAAGTGAAATTATTTTCTTGCCATGTAAATGATGGTTGCACCATGCACACGAAAATTATTGAATAGAAATACTTAATCTTAAGAATTTACAAGACATTTATTTTAATAACAAAAATTATGTACAAGCATTATTTGCTATATATTTTCTCCTTGCCCTTGGCCTGCTCTTTCAGTGGTACGGAAGTTTTATATTCTGTATAATATGCATTAGTTACTAATATATCTTAGGACTCTTAGTAACTGAGTCTTAGTTCCTGTGCGGTGCCTTCACATATCAAGCTTTGGTGAAAAAAATTAACTTGACCACACAACTTTGAAATACGCATGCTGTAACAATTGAACAAATCCACTTGACTTGCTCGACATTAATTACAAAATACAAAGGGGAACATTGAGTTATGTTTTTGTTATACGTTACGGTAAATACTCAGTTTCTGGATGAAAATAGTTGAAACTGATAAAATAGATTAAATAAAAAATATTAGTCCGTTTAAATAACATTTCGAGTTTACAGCGCAGTTACTACTTCTTGACAATTTAAAGATTAATAACTCAAATTAAAGATAGGGAAATTCTGGCTAACAAGGACTGTGGATTTTAAAATAATAAACAGACAAATTGAAAACTTAAACCTGTCTGCATGTGGAGATTATCGATTTATTACGAGTTAATATAGGTTCATCCTGCGATTAATTTGAACAAAATCATTCGAAAAGTCATTTCGAATGAAACATAGTCTGATTTATTTCGGTTATGAATCCGATCTTAACTTGCTGTGGATTGGGACAGAAAACTGAATAGAAAAACGTAGAGGCCACACATGTTGGCTGCCATTCATGACTTCATCCACATATGAACTCGAATTCTGCATTGTCGCTCGTGATTGTTGTTGTTATTGCACTATTAAAGCAGTATGGAACTGTGCAGAGATTAACCTTGCTTGACGCAACAATCAGAGATGATGAACGAGCGTGAAAAGAAACGCTGATGACTGAATAAGAACAAAGATATAGGAAGAAGAAAAGTTTGGCAATAAAAAGTTCTAAAATTCTAATTATTTTGTTTAGTTACATAGAGAGCGGTATACGTTTCCTTGGCAACCGTCAACATTAAAAAGAGCACTTTGAAAATGTTGAAACTTCAGCAGGTCTTAAACGTTTCTCAAAACGTTTCTTTAACTTGCTGGGCAGATGCCCTTGGTACTTCAATGGCTGCTCTTGTTAGAAAGTATTTTATCAGAAAACAAAGCATTAATTAAGAGTGAATGTCAGTAAAAACCGGACATGATTGCCAAAATCGCGGACAACGCTCAAAATTCGATTTCGCTCATACTTTGCATATTGGTAGTACATTGTACCAAAGTAAACAAACCAGTGTTATTTTGTTCAAATAATCGCATGTTTGTGAGTAATTTAATAAAAACCGTTGGGACCCGACAAGTTCAAATT
>JAOBYG010355515.1:0-24493 GCA_025403545.1 Epizoanthus stellaris
CGATATCGCACGGTCGAGCGGCTGAGCGAAGACATCCAGCGCTTTCTCGACGGCCGTCCGGTCTCCGCCCACCGCGACACTCTTTCTTATCGATTGCAGAAGTTCGTGCAACGGCACCGGGCGGCGGTGATCGCCACCCTGCTGGTCATTGTCGGGGTTGCGGGCTTGACCGCCGCCCATACCATGCGCCTCGAGAGCGAGCGAAAGCGTGCGGAACAAGAGTCTCGCAAGGCCCAGCAGATGGCGGAGTCGTTGCGCGGACTCTTCGAAGCGGCCTCGCCGGAAGGAGCCCAAGGCAATGCCTTGACGGTTCGCGAGCTGCTCGATCGCAGCTCAGAGAACCTCGTCGAGGATCTGCCCGGCGAGCCCGATCTGCGTGCCTCGATGCTTTTAGTGATGGGCCGTACCTATCGTAAGCTCGGGCTCTACGACGAAGCAGGCCGGCACCTGCAAGAGGCTGTGAACCTCCGTCGTGAGCATTTCGGTCGAGAAAGCGCCGAACTGGCCGAGGCGCTCGTCGAGCATGGGCAAGTGATCTATCTGAAGGGGGATTACGCCACGTCTGGGCCGATCTTCGAGCGGGCCGTGGCGATCCAGGAGCGCACGCTCGGGCCGAACGATCTCGCCGTTGCCAAAACCCTGAACCGCCTCGGCAATCTCCGCAAGCGACAAGACGACCTCGAGGGCGCACGGGCGATGTTGGAGCGCGCGCTGGCGATTCAGGAAGCCGGTCTCGGACCGACAGCCGATTTGGTCGCCCGAACGCTCAACAACCTTGGGCTAGTGCTGCAACGTCAGGACAAACTCGAGGCTGCCAAGGCGGCCTACGAGCGTGCCCTCTCGATCCATCGCGTCGTGCTCGGGCCCGAGCACAGCCTGGTGGGAGCGACCGAGGACAACCTCGGCACTGTCCTGCTCAAGCTCGGCGATTTGAACGGGGCGAGGGCTCTACAAGAACACTGCATGGAGATAGCCCTGGCGGTTTATGGTCACAATCACTACCGGACCGCGATGGCCCTCAACGGCCTCGGATCAGTGCTCGAAAAGCAAGGAGAGATCGAGCCGGCCCTCGAGCTCTTCGCCGAGTCGGTCAGTGTCTACGAAGAGACCGTCGGAACCGAACATCCTTGGCTCGCCTATCCGCTCTCGAACCTCGCCGACCTGCAGCTGGATTCGGATCGATACGACCTAGCCTTGGCCAACTTCGAACGCGTGAGCCACATCCGAACGAAGGCGCTTGGGCCGAATCATTCGGAGACCGCGCGCGGTGTGTTCGGAGAAGCCGAGGCCCTGGAGGGCCTCGGCCGTCTCGACGACGCCAAAGAGCGCTATCACCGCGTCCTCGCGATCTACCAGCAAGCGCCCTCCCGCAAATGGCGCCACGGTGCTGCCATGGCAGCCTTGGGGAATCTGCTGTCGGCAGCCGGCCAACGCGATGCCGGCCTACCGCTTCTGCGTGAAGGACTCGCCCTCCTCGAAGCCAACCTCGACGAGGGACACCGCCGCATACGGGATGCCGAGACGGCTCTAGCGCGCTGGTCAGACCAGTAGAGCGAATCCGAAAAGGTCGACGAGATTCTCTCAAGAGTCCGCGCCGTGGAGCGCGTTTTCCTAAGAATTCAACACGTCCAACCGAAGGCGAGCCGATCAAGAGCTGGGTTGGCAATATCTATTTCCCGCCGCCGGCCCGCGAGAAGAAGCGCACCCATACGATCTTCGGCGAGTTCATCGACCGCTACACCATCAGAGAGTCCGAGGCCGATGGCGCGACGGTGCCGATTCTCTACGAGGGCCGCACCGCCAAAGGGGTCGTGTCCGACGGTCGCGACCTCGACCAGCTCTTCGAAGACCTCTTCGCCGATCGCAGTGAGCAAGAGCGCGAGGCCATCCAGCGCAAATACGGCACCAAGGGCTCCATCTTTGAAGCCGAAAGGCTGATCGAAGCCAAGGCCGCCGACATGCTCCGCCACTACGTCGAGAATATCCTGCCGAACAGCCTCAAGGCCCAGGTCGTGGCCTATAGCCGCCGGGCGTGCGTCCGTTACCAGGCGGCGTTCGAGGCCGCGCGCGACGAGCTGGTCGCCGAGGCTCTCGCCCTCGATGAGGCGACCCGCCGGCTCGATGATCTCGAGCTCGCGGCCAAACCCCGTAAGGTGCGAGCGGCGGTTCGCGCATGGCGATCGCTCGAGGCACTCCGGGCGCTGGAATTCGCCGCCGTCATCTCGCCGGATAATAACGACCCACCCGAGTGGAAAGAATGGAGCGACGCCGGCGCGATCGAGAGCCGGATCGCGCGCTTCATCAAGCCCATGCCGCCCATCGAAAGCAGGACAGACGGCGCAGATCAGAGCGCGGTGGGCGGCGATCCGCTGGCGTTCCTGATCGTTAAATCGATGCTGCTCACCGGCTTCGACGCACCCATCGAAGGCGTCATGTACCTCGACCGGCCGATCCGCGAGGCCGAGCTGCTCCAGGCCATCGCGCGCGTCAACCGCACCGGGCACGGCAAGACCGCGGGCATCCTGGTGGACTATTACGGCGTCGCCCAGCACCTGAAAGACGCCTTGTCAGCCTACAGCGTCGAAGACATCGAGGGCGCGCTCCGGAGCCTGGCCGACGAGATCCCCAAGCTGCGCGATCGCCACAGCCGCGTGCTCGCCATCTTCAAGAGCCGCGATGTCGACGCCATCAAGGACAAAGAAGCCGCGATCGATTTACTCGAAGACGAGCGTCTGCGCGCCGAGTTCTCGGTCAAGCTCAAGCACTTCCTAGCCACCCTCGATCTCGTGCTCCCCCGCCCAGAAGGATTGCCCTTCGTGCACGACGCCGCGGTGCTCGGCGAGATCCACGTCCGCGCTCGCAACCGCTATCGCGTCGGCTTGCCCCAGCTCAGCAAATCCATCGGCCGCAAGGTCCAACGCCTGATCGACGAGCACGTGATCTCCCTCGGCATCGACCCGAAGATCCCGCCCATCGCCATCACCGACGCCAAATTCGCCGCTCACGTCGGCGGTCAAGTGTCAGGGCGCGCCCAGGCATCCGAGATGGAGCACGCCGTTCGCAGCCACATCCGCAAGAAGCTCGACGAGGACCCGGTCCACTACCAGGGCCTCTCCGACCGCCTTGAAGAGATCCTGGAAAAATTCGGCAACGATTGGGAGCAGCTTGTGCTGGCCCTCACCGACTTCGTCCAGGAAGTGAAGAAAGGCCGCAAGAAAGACGACGAGATCGGACTCGATCCAGACCTCCACGCACCGTTCTTCGACCTGCTCAAGCAAGAGCGCGAAAAAGAAGCACCCGTCCGCGGCCCGGACGTGCGGTGGCTAGCCGACCTCACCGTCAAGCTGATCGAACGCGTCGTGCGCCCCGCTGTCAACGTCGTCGGCTTCTGGCAGAACGCCCCCCGGCAGGAAGAGCTGCGCGGCCGCATCTTCATCTTTCTCGACGAAAGCGAGATCGTCGACTTCGACCGAGCCGACGCCGTGGCCGACCGTCTCATGGAACTGGCCAAAGCCAATCACCACAAGTTGACGAGGGCCTCATGAGCACGCTCGTAGACGAAGAAACCCTCACCGTCGGCGACCTGGATTTCGCGCTACGCCGAAGCTCGGGTCGAAGAACCGTGCAAGTCACCGTCGATCGAGGTGGCGAGCTGATGATCACTGCGCCACCCGACTGCCCCACCGAGACGATGGCCGAATTCGTCCGCGAAAAGCGCTTCTGGATCTACACCAAGCTAGCCGAGAAGGAAGCGCTCCAGCACCCGACACCCGAAAAGAGCTTTGTCACCGGCGAAGGCTTCCCCTACCTCGGCCGCCGCTATCGTCTTCTCCTCATCGACGAGCAGGACGTGCCCCTCAAGCTGGAGCATGGTCGCTTCAAGCTTCTGCGGACAGAAGCGGACACCGGCCGCGACCGTTTCATTCAGTGGTATCAAGAAACAGGCCATCGCTGGCTCAAGAAACGAGTCCCCCGCTTCGCGAGGCGCATCGGTGTCGAAGTGCGCGACCTCCGGGTCCGCGATCTCGGCTACCGCTGGGGCTCATGCAGTGCCGACGGTGGCGTCAATTTCCATTGGGCTACCCTGCTCTTCCCGCCTTCCATCGTCGACTACGTGATCGTCCACGAGCTAGTGCACCTGAAAGAGAAGCACCACACGCCGGAGTTCTGGCAGCGGGTTGAACGAGCGATGTCGGACTATAAGAATCGAAAGAAGTGGTTGGCCGAGCGAGGTGGTCGAGAGGTTGGGTGGTGAGGTGAGCACACTCCGCGATTGATCTTGCGAACAGAGATATCGTCGCGCAGGTTCTCGCTGACAGCGACGCCACCGCAACCCTGAATCGCGGGACCTGGCCACGCCGGTACCCCGGCGTGGCCAGCACATTCAGCTATCTCATCATGGGCCGGCGAGGGATAAGCGAAACGCGGCCATCTCTTCGGCATTGCGAACCAGCAGGACATCGCCAACCAGCACCGGATGGTTCCAGGTCTTGCCCTTGATCGCCGGAAAACGCGCGATCTCGGTAAATTTATCCGCAGCAGCCGCGACCAAAGCCAGTTCTCCCCGCTCTGAGAGCACCAGCAACAGACCCTGGTCTGCGAGCAGGAAGAGCTGACCGGCGCCGAAGCGCCCTCCTTTCCACGCGCGCTCACCATCTTCGAGGTTGATCGCCGCCAAAATGCTTCCGTCGAATCCGAAAGCATGGCCCTCATGAACCACGAATTCACTGTAATAAGGCTTCAACCCGGTCGATGTCCAACGCTCCTCTACGGTCCAACCCTCGGATCCCTGACTGACCGCAAGGCGCCGGATACCACTCTGCGCGGTGACGCTGATCAGGAGATCGCCGTCGGCGGCAAATCTTGGCTGGACGATGGGATAGCCCTCCCATTCGTGCTGCCAAAGCACTGTCCCGTCGCTCGGCCTGACACTGTTCAGGCCGGCGCCGCTGAGCGCCAGAACCTGGCTGACACCGTCGATGGCCACCAAGTGTGGCGAGCTATAACCCTCGCCACCCGTCGGACCCGTCCAGCGCGGCTCGCCAGTGGCGAGATCGTAGGCGGCCAACGCTCCCGATACGGTGACGATAATAAGATCGTCGACGATCAGCGGTGAGCTCGAGAAACCCCAGACCGGGGTTTCCGCGCCGGTGTCAGACGCCACGTTACGTGACCAGATGACGGTGCCGTCGCCAGCGTCGAGAGCGTTGAAGATTCCCGTGCCGCCGAGGGAATAGACATGGCCGTCATGGAGGGTTGGAGTTCCGCGCGGGCCGGCACCGCCCATCGACTCCCAGAAGCGGGTTGCGTCGAGATGCCGCCATACGGGCTCGCCGCTGGAAACTCGATAGCAGGCGACCACTTCGTTCTCGCCACGTTGCTCCTGGGTGTAGAGCAGATCACCGTGGACCGCAAAGGACGACCAGCCCGGTCCGATCGGGCGTCGCCAGAGCTCGCGGGGTGGCGATGCGGTCCAGTCCGTTTCCAGGCGCGTTCCCCGCAGGACGCCATCGCGATCCGGTCCCAGGAATCCGGGCCATTCAGCCGCGCTCTCGACTCCCGAGGCCGTAGCCGCCATCGGCAGGTCCTCGGTTTGGGCCAGGAGTCGCTGTTCAGGAGTTTCAGCCCAGCGCCAGGCGAAATCGTTGTCGAAGTCGCCCGTTGAGCCCCCGGTCCGCAGCAAAGCGAAAGCTCCTGTGGTCAGCAGGATGGTCGCGACCATCGCTGCGCGGCGCGGCCCGATGGCGAGATTTCGGCAGACAAACGCCCAAGCGACGAAAGTGAGACTCAGGACCGGAATGACCAGAATAATGAACAGCATCCCCATGCCGCCGGTGGCGATCGACTCATGAAGTAGCGGCGACGTGGCGAGAATTGACACGACCATCAGGGCAAGGGCGCCGATGCGGTCGGCCCAGCGCGCTCGACTGAAGAATAGCCACCACACGATGACCGCCAAGCCACCACCGAAGACTCCGCCCATCAGTGCAAAGACGGCGGCTTCCGGAGCGAACTCCGGGACGACGAATCTGGTGAACCACTGCAATGCCACGATCACCACAGCGGGCCAAACCCTTAGTGGCTTTTGAATATCGGTTTTTTCGGTGTGCGCTGTGTCCAATTTGAGGTCTCCTGTGGACCGGTCTTTAAAGGCTCTTGGCTCGTTCAATGCATCATAGACGTCGCAGACTCAATAGTCTTACCGCGCAACTACGTTTTGGCTTCCGCGCTATTCATCAAATGATTCCCGAAACTCGGGTGAGCAAGTTGCACCGCAGTCTCCTACCGAAGCGCGGGGCGCGGAAAGCTCTTTCGCTAAGGAGAAGGCAGAGGCGCCACAGCGACATCCCAGGCACCGGTGGAATCGCTTTCGAAGCCGTCGCCGAAGATCAGCGTGGTCTCCAGGAGCAACGCCCGGATCTGGCCGTTATGGCTGCCGACAGCGGTGATTTGTCCGCGATCGTTGATGTCAGTCGCCTGCTGCAGCTGCCAAGCGGACGGGGCCACCAAGTCAGCCAGAAGGTGCAGCTGCCCGTTTCGCCAGAGCACCGGACCGGCGCTGCTATTGCCGACGATCCAGCCGGCTTCGTTATTGGCAAGCGGCTGGAAAGGGAGCAAAGTGCTCACGCCCTGATCCCATGAAAAGCCGGTCGGTGAGAGCAAAAGGTCATCGATGATACCGACCACCTGACCGGACTCATTGAGTGATGTCGCCACGGCTTCGGAACCGTCGGCCAGGTCGGGCGTCAGGTCGTGGATACCAGCGTCGAGGCCGTAATCAGGTTCGGGGAGCCACAGGAAAGCGCTATTGGAACCGCCCAGCACATCGCAGGCACCGGTGCTCTTTCCTACGATCTGGCCTTGATCGTTGAGGTCGCCGATCAGGCCCTCGATCAAGCCGGCTAAAGGCGGTATCCGATGGAAGCCGGCGTCGAGGCCGTAGTTGGCCTGGGGAAGCCATAAGTAGGCTTCACAGCCGAACCCCAAGGATCGCGTCAAGGCGACTTCACCTAATTCGTTGGCGGCATGCGCAGATAGGAAGAACGGGGCCAGAGCGGGGCTTGGCAGCGGGCTCATGACGCCGTCCCGCCACGAAAATCCGAGCCAGACGGGCTCCCCGAAGCCGGTTGTCTGATCGACCTCAGTGCTGCCGACCACTTGGCCGGCGTCGGTGATGTCGAGCCCTTGGCTGGAGCCCAGCGGATCCGTACGCAGAGTGCCGAGGTCGTGCAATCCCGCGGACAAGCCGTAGGCTGGCGTCGGCAGCCACAGAAAGGCTCGACGGACCGGGTAGCCCTCGGGGGATGTTTCGCCAGTGAACGAGTAACCGACCACTTCGCCAACGTTGTTGATCGCCTGCGCCTCCGAGCGGCCGACGCCAATGGCACCCAATTCCACGACAACGTATTCCGCGGTCGCCCCGAGGGCCCGAGGCGACCTCTCGGGTGACACCGTGGACTGGCCCAGGATGGTCGGAGGCATGAGGAGGAAGAGCGAGAAAAACAAGGAATAGCGGTTCATCGTGGCGCTCCTGAAGTTAGCTGGCGGCGTCAGCAGAATAACGACAAATCAAAGAATCACAGTTCATTGTGGCACTCCTTGGATTAGCAAAAGCAAGATCGGCAGAAGACATCAATGAGAGGCGTGATTTTGCCTTCCAACCCATAATGCCACCGGCGACAAAACAAAACCGACTTTTGGGGTGCGGGATGCATGCCCGGGAAATGCCTTGGATAGCTCGAGAAGAAACGAACGGCGGAGGTGGCCTACGCCGTGACCACGGAGCTCGCGACCAGCGGCCCAGCTGTCTGCGGCGGTAGCAGCCCGAGAAATTCTTCGGCCAGTAGCCGATAGGCCTTGGCGCCGGTGGCGTAGGGCGCGTAGTCGAAGACCGTCAAGCCTTCAGCAGGCGCTTCGGCGAGGCTGATGTTGGTGCGGATTTCAACAGCAAAGATCTTTCTCCCGAAGCGTTCTCGGATCTCGGCGACACGATTGCGGGTGGAGCGGACGCGGTAATCCACCGCGGTCAGCACGACACCCAGAAATCGGCTCGGATGACCGGCGTATAGGGCGATCCGCTCGGCTGACTCGCTGAGCTTGGAAATGCCGTCGATGGCGAGGAAATGGGGCGTCGTGGGGATGATGAACCCATCGCTCGCCACCACGGCGGCTTTCATCAGGTCATTCCAGGCGGGCGCGCAGTCGAAAAAGACATGATCGTAGCGCTCGCGCACGCCATCGAGCGCTTCGCGCAGCACATGATGGCGCCGGCTGAAAGAGCGCAGCTCGACGTCAGTGCGCCGCAAATCGACCGACGCCGCGACCAGATCAAGGCGCTCGATAGCGGTTTTGAAGATGGCCTTCTCGAGCGGCTCACCGCGCAGCACGACGTCCGCACCATTGGTCGGCAAGGCGCCCGGACCAACGCCCAGGCTCAAGGCCGCCGAGCCGTTGGGGTCGAGGTCGATCAAGAGCACTCGTCGACCCGCGTTCGCCAGCGCGGCGGCCAGATGTACGGCGGTGGTCGTCTTGCCGACGCCGCCCTTGAGGCTGATCAATGCGGTGACCATGGTCCAAGCTTAGCCCAGCTTGCACCGGTCGAGTGCCCGGGCTGCCCGGCGATGATGATGGCGAGTCGACGATAAACGCGTCATCGCCCCCGAAGAAAGCCACGACGCGACACCGGCAGACCATCGTCGACCGGGCCCGGAAGCCGGTCGCCCGGTCCTTCGATTTGCTACTGTGCGCTGGTGTTTCGACTGCTCATCGCGATCATCATGCTGGCCGCCTCAGCGACGCTGCCGGCGCTGGAGGGTAGTGCGCTCGTGACGCTCTATCGGGAGCCCAAAGCGGTGGTGCTCTCAGTCGGCGTTTGGTCGTGGCTGGCGATGCTCTTCGCGAGCCACAAGGGCCGGGAGGTACTGGCCTGCTTGCCGCGCTTGGTGACCGCCTGGCCGGTGGCGCCGTGGCTGCTTTGGGTCGGTTATATGGCCCTCACCGCGACCTGGGGCGCGGTGGCCGATAATGCGATCTACGAGCTGCGCACGCTCCTGCCAGCGACGGTGTGGATGGTGGTCTTGCTCGGCTGGCAGCGAGTGGAGCCGCGGGCTGCCGCCGGTATTCGCCGAGCGCTGATCGCGGCGTTGGCCGTGGTGAGTGTGGTGGCCGCATTCCAGCTCTGGCGTCCGATCTTCTTCCTGCCACCGATCCATCCGGAGCTTGGAGGTCCCCACGCTTCGACTTTCGGCTTCAAGAATCCAGCAGCGCTGGCAGTGCTCGGACAGTGGTTCTTGGTGCTGCATTGGGCGCTGGCCGAGAAAAACCCGGGCCGCAAGACGCTGGCGCTTGTGCTCTGCCTCGCAGAGGCGCTTTACATCGCGTCCTTGCACAGCCGCACCGCCTTGTTGGCGCTGCTCGCCGGCCTGCTTTGCCTCGCCATCGGCGCCCTCTGCCGCCGCGGCTTGCCGACATCCCGGGTGGCGAGCGCCGCGGCTCTCGGCGGTTTTGTGGCGCTGGTCTCGATCGTGGCGCTGGTGCAGCCGTGGCGCCAGCGGGCCCTGCTGGGCGCCGAGATGTTGATGCATCCGAAGTCTTACCTCGAGAGCGACCGTGGCACCTACCTGCGCAATACCCTAGCTATGGTGGCTCGACATCCCGCTGGCGTCGGCCTCGGGGATTGGCAGACCTACTATCCAGTCTTTCGCCAGCACGATCGTGATTTCGCCTTCGATCACCAGGTGGAGGTGCGCCGCGCGCATTCGGACCACGCACAGATACTCGGGGAAGGCGGATGGCCGGGGTTCATTCTCTGGCTGACGGCCCTCGGGGTCACGATCGGCGGTGGCCTGCGTCGCTGGTGGTCTGCCGGAGATCTCTCAGCCCTCGTGCTCAGCGCGCAGCTCGCCGCCTGGACGGTGGCGATGAGCACCGACTACGTCATCGAGATGCCCTTTCACCGCTATCAATTCTTTCTCGTGCTGGCGCTCGCCCTCTCCTATCCGCAGAAAGCCAGCGACCAGGGCACGCGGCGGAGGCCGGCCAGAGCCACCACGCTGGTTTTGGCGTGCGTGCTCGGCCTCGTGGCCGTCACCGAGGCCTGGCGCGGCGCTTTGCTGCTCGCCCGGTTGCGGGCGTCAGCGTTCATGACCCAGACCTACCAGCAAGCGCTCGACGACGGTGACCAGCGAGCCCTAGAGCGTGCCCTGGGCTTTGGCGAGCAGGTCGCTCGCCTGCCGGGTTATACCAAGACCACGCCTCATGACGAGCGCGTCCTGGCGCATCTCTACTGGCTACACGGCGCCGAGGAACCGGCCTTCTTCTGGCTCCGCCGCGCTCTCGAGCGCCAGCCCTATGCGCCGGCGGGCCTCGATCTGGCCAGCAAGATGCTCGAAAAACACTCGCCCGATCGGGCTGCCGACTTCGCTCGAGCCCGTGACTTCGTGATCCACGAAGCGCAGGATGGTTTCGATCAACCCTACCCATCGTGGCCAAAATGAACAGATCATGAGAAGCCAGACAGCGCGGCCTTATCTGGCGGAGCTGGCAGTCATAGCAGCAGCAGCGTTGGCCATCGCCTGGCGTGCGCCGATCGTCTGGTGGGAGCCCCGATTCTGGGGAGAAGAAGGCGCGCTCTACTTCGCCTACGCCCGACAGCAGGGCGTATTGGCGTCGCTCTTCTTCGTGCCGACCAGCGATTTCCCGGCGGGCTATCTCTTGCTGACTGCCAGCCTGCCGGCGACCCTGGCCAGCTTCTTCTCCCTCGAGTTGGCGCCGCGGCTGACCACCTTCTTCGCCTTCCTCGTCCAGCTGGCGCCGGTCGCGGTCGTGCTCTTCGGCACTTCGCCGCTGTGGCCCGGCCGAGCGCGGCGAGTGCTGGTCTGCTGCGTGCTGGTCTTCGCGCCGGCGGTGGTCGGCGAGGTCTGGCTGAATACCATCAACTCGCAGGTATTCTGCGGCCTGATCTCGGCACTGATCCTGCTCAGCGAGAAGCCGAAGGGCCGTCTCGTTCCGGTCTTCCGCGGGCTCTTGGTCTTCTGCGGCCTGTCGGGCCCTTACACTTCGTTCCTGGCACCGGTCTTCTGGCTCAAGACTCGGTTGGGCCGCGGTTCCGAGACGCCCGGCTCAGAGGCGCCCGGCTCAGAATCAATCGTACAGTGGCGGATCGTATTGGCGACCGCCGTGCTGCAGGCATCGATTTTCTCCTGGACGACCTTCACCTATCCGCTGGCGCCCGAGCGTTTCGAGGCCGGACGTTGGGCGCTGCGTGGCGCCGCCGCGGCCTACCACTTCGTGATTCGGGCGCTTTTTGGCGACACTCTAGGGCTGCGCCTCGCCGACCTGTTCGGCTTGCGCCAGCCGCTTGGCAGCATCGCCGAAGCGTATTGGATGCCGGTGACGGCACCGGCAGAGACAGCGCAACTCGCCGGCTGGATCGGACTCGCCGTCATCGCCGCGGTGCTTTGCTGGCTCGGCCGCCGCGCCCATCCCTGGGCTCACCTGCTGACGGCTGCGCTGGTGATTTCAGGAGTCCTGATCACGGTGTCGATCGGCCACCTCTATGCCGCCGGACGGTATGCGGTGGTGCCGGGCACTCTCCTATTGCTGCGGGTGGCGGTGGCGTCGTGGAGTGAGGGGCCCGATTGGCGACGATGGAGCGCACGCCTGGTGCTGGCGGTCGGTCTGCTGGCCGGCGTGCTCAGTTTCCGCAGCGAATCTCCTCCCGGCGTCTTCGGTCTGGCGCCGGGCCGCCCTTCCTGGACCGAGGAAGTCGCCACCTGGCGCCAAGACTCGAGCTATGAGATGCGCATCTGGGCCTATAACCTGGACGTCCCCAACCGACTCGCTCTATCACCAGCGCCGACCGCTGGTGGCGGCCTCGGCGCCCTTGAGGCGTCGGGCTTCCAGCTGATCTCGACCGGCGACTGGGCGACCTGGCGGCTGCCCACCGGCGAGTTGCCGAGAGATTTCCGGCTGGTCTTCGATTTCGCGACCAGCCGGCCAGTCGGCGAGCTCGAGATCGAGGTCCGCTGGCTGAACCGAGAGCAGCAAACGATCGTCGCCTGGCCGATCGACACCTGCGCGACGCTCCACTCCTGTCGGATCACCCTCGAGAGGCACGACCTGGCGACCTTCCCAGGCTGGCGCGTGCATGGCTTGGAAATCGCCATGCGCTCGAAGCCCGCGCAACCGGCCCGTCTGGTAACCAACCGCCTACGGGTGGCGCGTCGACTCGAGGGAGCGCTCGAGCCGCTGCTCGCCAGGAGGCAATCTTCCGACGGCCCTCCGGGTCCTCAAGAGGCCCTCGGCGGTGAGGCCACGCCCCTGGCGATGGTCGAAAGCTGGCACCTCGACGGTGATTTCACCTTCGGCACCGACGATCTCGAGCGCGTGCGAACGCGCTGGGCGCCAGGCACCCGCCTCGAGCTGAGGAGGCAGGGTGATCGACTGGCCTATCGCGGCTCTCATCTCCACGCTCTCGTCGGCGGTACCCTCGCCGGCGGCCAAAGGTCGGTCTTATCGGCGCTCAACCTGGCAGCGGCCCTGATCGTGTTGATGTGGGCCGCTCGCCGCGGCGTCGCGCCGTCGCTGGCGGTGCCGATGGTGCTCGCTTCCTGGGCCGGCGTCGAGCTCTTCTCACCGCATGCCACATGGATCCTGGTCTTGATCTTATGGGCCGGTCTGGCGGCCGGACGCGGCTTAGGCTTTCAGAATCAAGGTTTTCAGAATCCCGGTCTTCAGAATTCCGATCTTCAGAATCCCGATCCGGGACGTTCCCGGCCGCGAAATCCTTGGCTGGCCGCCGCCTCAATCGGCGTCCTAGCCGCGCTCATGAGCCTGGATTCACCGGTCTTCGTACCGCTTGCCTTGGTGCCTGTGATCGCCAGCTTTCGCGGCCGACGAGACCTCCGCATCATGGCTGTCTCGCTGCTCTTCGCAGTGCTCTCGCTGGCGATGATGGACCAGCTCTTGAGCCGAGCGGGCGGGCTGCCTTGGTGGTCTGCCGGTGAGCAGGTGGTGCTGGCTCGGGAGGCTTTCGAGCCTTCGGAGCAGCGGCCACTGGTGATTCCCCAGGCACGAGCCGCGCTGCGCGGCATCGCCGCAGTCACGGAGCCTCTGTGGGCAATTCCCGATATTTTCTTCGGGCCGCTCTTCGCCTATCCCCTGCTTGTGATGTGGGCCTTCGTGTGGGCTCGGGGTTGGCGTAGGGCCGGGCGTCCGGATTCCGGCCACCTCCTGGTGCCTGTCGCTCTGGTGGTGGCGGCCGGCCTCGCTTGGTTTCTATCGCCGGCTACCCGGGTCGGACCGGCAGCCTGGACGACGCTTTATCCTCTACTCTTGGTGGTGCCGGTGAGCTGGCCGCAAAACGCCCGCCGCGTCGCTCAAGTGGTCGCGCTGCTGTGGATCGTGGCGGTGCTCAGAGCCTTTCTCTAGCTTGACTGGTTGAGAGACGCGGATTTAAGCTTTGTCGCCCTGTCCGGCGAATCCTGAGCCAGCCCCACTATCGATTGCCCAATGCCTACGCCTTGATATCCGATGAGGAGAGATCCATGGCCCGGAAGCGACTTGTCAACAATGGTCTGAAGTATGTACGCGCGGTCCTTATCGTGGCCGTCTTCGCGGTGCCTCTGGCCGGCGGTTGGCTGAACCTCCTGGAGATCATGCGGGACGGCGTCGACGGAGTTCAGGGGCTCGACGGAGCCAGCGGCGTCGCGGTCAGTCCGGACGGCCGCCATGTGCTGGCGACCGCCTCTCTCGACGACAGCCTGGTGATCTTCCGTCGTGACGCGTCTGAGGATGACCTCGAGTTCTACCACCTCTTCCAAGACGGTGTCTCCGGCGTCTTCGGCCTCGACGGCGCGTCGGCGACCGTGATGAGTCCGGACCAGCGCCATGTCTACGCCACCGCCGCTGGCGACGATACTTTGACCGTCTTTCGGCATGACGCGTCGGCGGAAACCTTCGCTTTCGCCGACGCCTTGACCGACGGCATCGGTGGCGTCTTCGGTCTCGAGGGCGCCTCGGCGGTGACGGTCACACCCGACGACCAGCACGTCCTGGTCACCGCCCGCACTTCGAGCGCGCTGACCATGTTCCGCCGCGACGCCTCCCTCGACGCCCTGGCATTCGTCGACATCGAGACCGGCTGGGTCGGCCTCGGCGGCGCTTCAGCGATCGCCGCCCGCGACGAGACGATCTTCGTCGTCGGCGCAGAGGACGACGCCCTGGCGATCTTCTCGCGAGACGGCGCGATGGACGAGCTGACCTTCATCGAGAGCCACGCCGACGGCATGGACGGAGTCGATGGCCTGGACGGCGCCACGGCTTTGGCAGTGAGCCCGGACGGCCGATTCCTCTACGTCGCCGGTGCCGAGGACGACGCCGTCGCCGTCTTCGAAGAGCAAGCAGGCAGCTACGTGTTCCTCGAGGTCTACCGCGACGGCGTCAACGGCATCGAAGGCTTCGACGGCGCGGCGGCCTTGACGCTCAGCCCCTCGGGCGAGTTGCTTTTCGTCGCCGGCCGCGACGAGAGCGCGCTGGCGGTCCTGAGACGCGGCGCAGACGGCGGCCTGACGCTGCTCGATGTCATCCGCGACGGTGTCGACGGCATCGACGGTCTCGGCGGCGCTGTGGCCCTGGCCGTCAGCCCCGACGCTCTGCACATCTACGTCGCGGCTCCCGAGGACGACGCGTTGGCAGCGCTGCGCATCATCACGCTGCTCTTCGCCGACGGTTTCGAGAGTGGCGACACCTCAATCTGGAGCATTTCTCAGCCGTAGTCGCCACGCTTCTCGGCTTTTTCCTTCATCTGCTCTCTGCAACGACTGTGAGATCAGCGATCAGCTTCCATCGCGGAGCTGATCGTTTTCAAAGGTGTTCTTCCGGAGCTGCTCGAGTCGGCGCGCCGCGTCACGGGTGGGCAGGACGTCGGGTCCGCGAACCGCTAGGAGGGTCTGATGGCTTCCTTCGAGGCAGATTTTGGCCTCCTGCCGTCGGCCGCGGGCGGCGAGGTACGCTCCATAGGCGCTCTCGAGGTCCGCACGGCCCCAATCGCCCTCGGGACGGTGGCGATAGACCGGGCCAAACGCACGGCTGAAGAGCACGCCGGCGGTTTCGATTTCACCAAGATCAAGCATCAAGCGCGCCAATTCGCCCCGCAATAAGGCGACATTCAGATGATCATCGCCGAGAGTCTCTCGGCGAATCTCAAGGGCCTCGGTGAAATAGATCTCAGCAGCCTCCAAGTCGCCACGAGCGTGAACCACTCGGCCGAGGCTGGCGAGCACCGTGGCAGCGGAGGCGGAGTTGCGGCCGGAGGCTTCGGCCCGGATGTCGAGGGATTCGAGCAAGAGGGATTCGGCTTCGTCTAAGCGGCCCGCCATCAAATGTACATTGGCCAAGTTGCGCAGGGAGACGGCGACGTTCGGATGGCGATCACCAAGCTTTTGGCGCCGGCGCTCGAGATTTTCGCCGTAAATCTTCGCGGCTTCGTCTAATTTTCCACGCAGCATCAGAATCGCTGCGAGGGTATTACGCGGTTTGACGGTGTGCTCCCCTTCACCGAGTCGATGCCGCATCGAGATTGATGCACGGGAGAAGTCCTCTGCCAAGTCGTAACGTCCTCGGGTATAGGAAACCACCGAAAGGTCATTCATGATCTTTGCGATATCGGGGTGATCCTCCGAGGTCATTCGCCGCAGGATCCCCAGGGCCTTTTCCTGGGCCTCCGTGGATTCCTCGTAAAAGCCCAGGCGGTAGTAGACCTGCCCCAAGGTACCGAGCAGCTGCGCCCGCGCTTCGGGTTCGTCCTCCAGGGCGGATTCAAGACGCCCGCGGCCAATGTCGACGAGCTCGCGCACGGAAGGCTGCTCGCCCGCCTGGCCTGGCTCGGCAGCGCGGAAAAGACCGACTAGAAACTCCGAGAGAAGGGCCGAGCGCTGGCGCTGGCGCTCCGTCTGTCCGAGTTGAATCGACAGAGCTGCTGTGAAACTCAGAATCAAGGCCAGCACAGCAGTCCCGACGCCCAAGGCCCAGCGGTTGCGGCGAGCGAATTTGGTGGCCCGATAAGAGAACTGACTACCGCGTGCCTGAACCGGAAGGTCGCGCAAATGGCGGCGGATATCGAGGCCCAATTGCTCGACCGATGCGTAGCGGTGAGCCGGATCCTTCTCAAGAGTCCGCAGCAAGATGGCGTCGAGGTCGCCTCGAATGCGGCGGCAGAGCTTGCGGGCGGAGCCCTCGCGGGTGCCAGCGACCGTGGTGGGTTGGAGCTCGGTGAGACGATTGCCAAAACCCACCGTATCGGGGCGTGCCACGACGGCACTCGGAAGACGCGGCGGATCGTGGCAGATCGCCCACATCAGCGAGGTCAAGCTCTCGGCGTAGGGACCGCAGGGCAAACGGCCGGTGAGCAACTCGTAGAGCACCACACCCAGGGAGTAAAGGTCGCTCGAAGTGGCCATGGGCTCGCCCAAGAGTTGCTCCGGACTGGCGTAGTTGACGGTCATACGCCGCGGCCCTTCATTATCGCCATCGTCATCCGCGGCCTGATGGGCGCCGGCGAGCAATTTGCCGATGCCGAAGTCGAGCAGCTTCGGAATGCCATCATCGGTGACCAGGATATTGCCCGGCTTCAGGTCCAGGTGCAGCACGAGGTTGCGGTGGGCGAAGATGAGGGCGTCGCAGATTTGGAGAATGAGGCGGAGGCGTTCTTGAACCGAGAGGCGATGGTCGTCGCAGTAGCGATCGATGGGCACACCATCGATTAACTCCATGACGAAAAAGGGCAGGCCGTCGCTGGTTCCGCCGTCCAGCAGCCGGGCGATATTCGGATGCTCGAGTCGCGCGAGGATCTGCCTTTCAGTATGGAAGCGCTCGACCATCTCAGGAGTCTTGAACCCCGAGCGCATCAGCTTCAGGGCCACCCGCTGTTCGAATTCCTCCTCGCGGCTGGCTCGATAGACGGCTCCCATGCCGCCGCAGCCAAGCAGCTCTTCAAGGCGGTAGGGGCCGACCAGCCTGCCTGTTTCCTGCTCGCCTTCGGCCACCAGGGCCGCCACCAGCGGTTGGGTGGCTGGGGCGTCAAAGGTCTCGAGATCGTCCTCGTAGACCAGGTAGGCCTCCACTTCCCGGCGCAGTGCTAGGTCGGCGCAGGCCTCATCCAGCCAGACCGCGCGCTGCTCGGGCTCCATGTCGGCGCAGGCGTCGAGCAAACTCTTGATCTGCTGCCAGCGCTCGCGGTTCATGCCGGGGCCGGTCCTCCGAGCTCATGCAGGAGCCAGAGACGAGCCGTGCGCCACTCTCGCTTGATTGTCATGGTCGAGACGTCGAGGTTGGCTGCCGTTTCTTGCAGGGTCAGGCCGCCGAAATAGCGTAGCTCCACAATGCGGGCCTGGCGTTGGTCGAGCTTCGCCAGGCTCTCGAGCGCACCATCGAGAGCCACGACATCGAGCCCCTCTGGTTTGACCCCAGGGACATCGAAGGCCTTCTCGTAGGTCACGCGCACGACGTCTCCACCTTTTCTCAGCGCTCCACGGCGCCGCGCGTGGTCCACCAGGATGCGGCGCATCAGCTGCGCCATAGTGGCGAAGAATTGCGCTCGGCTCTGCCATTGGACCGTGCGCCGGCCCATCAATTTCAAATAGAGCTCATTCACCAACCCGGTGGGCGCCAGGGTATGGCCCGGGGCTTCGCGGGAGAGTCTGGCTTTGGCCATCTTGCGCAGGTCATCGACGACCAGAGGGGCCAAGCGCTCGAGGGCGGACGAGTCGCCAGCGCTCCAGGCGTCGAGGAGCAGGGTGACTTCATTTTTTGGGGCTGACAATCACTCACTCCGGGGGCAGGCATCAGGTTAGGACCGTTGCATTCTATCTCGACCAGTAAACGTCGAGGAACCGACTAACCCGGCAGTGAGGCAGGGGCGGCTGTGGACTAACTCGCGGGTTAGCCAGGAAAGACCGTGAGCTCTTTTCGGAGCTTGAGAGCGCTCTAAAGAGGAATCAACTTGATCACGTAAAGTACTTTAAATATTGAACTTAGCAGGTTCATTATCGGTTCTCAGGGGTGATTTTCAGACCCCGCCGAAAGCTGGCACAAAGGGTGCTCATACAGGTCTTCGACACCGAAACGACCTCGATGCCGGCACCTCAGGTCCTTCATTTGAAAAACCGAAATACAGGCCCCTAGGCCTGAATGAGGAGAAGGACCCATGTTTAATCTGCGCCAAATGACTATCCTCGCCATCGTCACCACCTATGCCGCCCTGAATCCGAATGCAGCTTTCAGTCAAGCTTCCTCCCCATGTGCCGCACCTGAGATGCTGCTCGCCCGAGACGAGATCCGCCACGCTGCAAGTTTGGGCGCTGAGCCGAAGTGCTATCGGCTCGACCTGGCCTCTCCAGGCCTCCTGCACCTCGACGTGGCTACCGACTCCTCAAACGGTGCCCGCCTCGAGATCCATCCGGCGCGGCCGGCTGGTGAAAAGAGGCCCGGCCACTCGCAGGAATTGACAGCTGTGGTGCGCAGCGCCAGCGAATTCCTGCTCTTCGCCGGACCCGGCGCCTATTTCATCGAAGTCCACGCCGAAGATCCCCAGCAGCCGACCCCTGCCCATCGCCTGGCTTCGCGCTTTGTTGAGACGGCGAAGAGCGAGACGGACGGTGAGCTCGACCTCGAACCCGAGAAAAGCGAAACCGACGGTGAGCTCGACCTCGAACCCGAGAAAAGCGAAACCGACGGTGAGCTCGACCTCGAACCCGAGAAGGTCGCCACCCTCGAATCCCCCTTCTCCTGCGGTCCGGTGTCGAAGAGCGAAACCGACGGTGAGCTCGACCTCGAACCCGAGAAAAGCGAAACCGACGGTGAGCTCGACCTCGAACCGGAGAAAAGCGAAACGGATGGCGAGCTCGACCTCGAACCCGAGAAGAGTGATGGCTGCCAGTCGATCCGGCCCTGGCTCGAGCGCCTCTGCCAGACCGGAGATGACTACGGCGACAGCCTCGCCTGCTCGACCCACGTCGACTCTCCGGTGAGCGGTGAGCTCGAGAACGGCTGGGGCGACGATGTCGACACTTTCCGTTTCGAGGTGAGCGAGTGGCAGAGCGTCGAGATCGACGCCGTCGGCGAGCTCGACTTTCGCGGCAGCCTCTACGATGCCCGCGGCCAACGGCTGGCCGAGGTCGCCTCGGAAGACGGAATCCTCCGACTGGCCCGAGCCTTCGGCCCGGGTACTTATTTGCTGCGCCTCCAAGGTGCGAGCGGCGCCTACGCTTTGAATGTCACCGCTCGATGAGGCCGAGTGCCCCGTTTGACTAATCCCATGCCATTATTTCCGATCTTTCGCGGCGCTAACGGCGTTGCGCCTCCTCGAAAGAGTCTAGCGATCGCGCAGAAGAGCCCGCGCTTTTAGGAGCGCGGGCTCTTCTCGCTTCGGGGACAAATACAGTCAAATCCCTCTCACCACTCCTAATCCAGGCGATCAGATTCGGAGGAATCCAACGTGCATATTAAGAACGTGCATATTAAGAAGGCCGCGACCTCATTTTTGCTTTTGATCTGGGTGCTGGCATCCCTGCTGCTTCCCACCACCGCGGCCGAGCAGCGATTGGATTCTGTAGCTTCCGAGCTTTCCGGGGATGTCAGTGGCCACCATGAGTCTCGGTCATCGACCTAACGCTTTCTTGAGATCTAAATTCTTGACCATCCGATGTAGCGAGTTGAGGTGGACTCCGAGCCGTTCTGCACAGCGCTCGTAGTCTTGCCCAGCATGCTTCCAGGCGTCCAGGATCAACTGCTTCTTGAAAACGACCAGCGCATCCTGGAAACCCACGGTCTCAGCATCGGAAGCTTGTACCTCGGCTGCCGAGCCTGCGACCTCATCGGGCAGATCTTCCCGGCGTACCACCTCGCCATCACCCAGGACCACGGCCCGCTCGATCACATTGCCGAGCTCGCGAATATTGCCCGGCCAGTCGTAGCTGAGCAAGCATCGTCGAGCTTCGGGGGTGATGCGTAGGTCTGGGTTGCCAAGCTTCTCACCATGTCGGCGAGTGAAATGGCGCGCCAGGAGCGGAATATCCTCCCGCCTCTTGCGGAGTGGCGGCAGCTGGCAAGTGATCACCTTCAGGCGGAAGAAAAGATCCTGGCGGAAGTCGCCGTCTGCGACCGCTTTTTCGAGAGCACGGTGAGTCGCAGCGACGATTCGCACGTCGACGGGAATCGGCCGCGTTCCGCCCACCCTCTCGACCTCTCGCTCTTGTAAGGCCCGCAGCAGCTTGGCCTGCAGGCCAAGAGGGATTTCCGCCACCTCGTCGAGGAAGAGGGTGCCGCGGTGAGCTGCTTCCACCTTGCCGATCTTGCGGCTCAAAGCCCCGGTGAAAGAGCCTTTTTCATGGCCGAAGAGCTCGCTTTCGAGCAGATTCTCCGACAGGGTGGCGCAATTGACCGCCACGAAAGGCCCGTCGCGACGGGGGCTCGTGCGGTGGATGGCGTGGGCCGCGAGCTCCTTGCCTGTACCACTCTCGCCCTCGACCAGGACAGTCGAATCCGCGCGGGCGACGCGGCAGATCAGGTCGAGGACCTGATGCATCGCAGCACTATCTCCAATCATGTCGTGATGCGCCGGGTGCTCTTCTCGCAGGCGCTCGTTTTCACCTTCGAGCCAGCGCAGGTGGAGCACGTTACGAAAGGCCAGAGAGGCGACACCGGCCACGGCGCCGAGCAACTCGAGGTGGTGGTCTTCGATGGCAGTCGCGGTCGATTCGAGCAGGATCAGTCCCAAGGAGGCGCCATCGGAATCCGTCAGTGGCGCGGCCAGAAACGCGCCCTGCCCTCTGGTCTGACCGCAGCTGGCGAGGCCTTCTCCGAGGATCCGTTCAATCACTTCCGGGGGCGCGGAGATCGAGCCGCGCTCGGCGAGGCGGATGGGCTGGTCGAGTCCCGGTTCGCGAAGCAGCACAGCAGCACGCTCCGCCTTGGGCAGGGCTTCGAGGGTCGCGTCGAGCAAACGGGCGGCGAGGCGGGCGAGCTCACGCTCTTCTTGCAGGGCAGTTGAAAGGCGCAGCAGCGCGTGAAGCTCGCGGGCCAGACGAGCCTGGGCCGGCAAGGCCTCGTCGACCCGGCCAGGATCGAGATGCAGGGACTCGGTGATCTTGCGTTCCAGACTCAGACTCGGTACCGCTCCGGTGGGATCGTCGATATCAGCGAAAGAGCCATCGAGAAGAAAGAGCCAGGCGTGGGTGCCGATCGTTACCAGATCGCTATGGGCCAGCGCGACTTCTGCCACCGGTCGGCCATTGACCAATGTGCCGTGGCGGCTGCCCAGGTCGCGAAGCAGAAAGCCTTGACCTGCCCCCTGGACCAATTCGCAGTGGCGGCGGGAGACCTCGATATTCGAAAGCTGTACCTCGCACTCGGCCTGGCGGCCGATTGTGAAAGGGCTGTCCTTGATGGGGAAAGTTTGGCCTTCCAAGGGCCCGCTGATGGCGACGAGTCTGGGCGTCAAGATTCCTCCGTCGGCGATGGGGGGAGTAGGTCGTCGAGCTCAACGAGGGTGTGCCTTTCGCCGCCATCGATCATATCGTGATGCGCCGGTCTCGCTGGAAGCGTTTCACATTCGCACTCTTCATGAGCATGACTGACCACTCAGTGCGCAATCCATTTCGCCGCCGCCCGTCAGGCAACCTTTCTAGCTCGAAATAGCGAGGTCTACGTCGAGAACCGCGCCGATTCCAATCCAAGCGGCTTGAGATTCCGGATCTTTCGCAGACGATTCGGTTTTCTGTTGGTCAAGCTGCTCGGCCTCAGGGACGCCCGCACTGGAGACGTTTTCTTCGATGACAGAATCGCCGTGGTTTGCACAGGCGCTCATTCGACGGTGATGACCGCCTGCTCCCCGGAATCGGGATGCTCGCTGCAGTAGTAGCTGTACTCGCCCGGAGTGAGGAAGAAGACGCAGATCGCTGCGCCGTGCTCAGTGATGACTTCCGAGGCGAAAAGTCCATCCGGAACCGGAGCGGAACCACCGGTGCCGGAAGTGATGGTGTGCTGATGCGGTGGCCCTCCGGCGTGCACCCACAGAGCGGAGGCGCCGGCAGCCAGAGTTCCGCTGCCGCCGGGTACATAGCCCCAATCATCGAGAAAGGCGATCTCGTTGACAAGCTGTATGGCAGTGGCCTCGGAGCAGGGGATGACCCAGGCCAATCGATCCGGTGCCCAGGCGTCCCAGGCGGCTATGTTGCCCGATTCGAAGCCGTCGGCGAAGATGAGATCTTCGCCGAAAGCTCCGTCGCTGGCGGCAAGGGCGCTGCTCAACAGGCAAGAGCTCCAGAGCACCAACCAACCGAGTCTGCTCTCCAACATGCGTCCTCATCAGCAGCGTCGACAGATATAGAACAAACGCCGCGGGATCTTAGCACGCTGTTCTGACCATCCGCCTTGACCTGCTTGCCGACGCCACGACGCAATGAGTCGGGATTTCCATACCTACGAGTATATTGATCGACGGCTCGCTAGAGGTCAACCAGCGCTGGGTGTCGTTGAGGCGGATGAAGGCCTGGTGAACGAGCTTTGAGATGGGGTTTCTGTCGCGAATCCGTCGCCGCCTGGTTGACCATCGATCGTGTCCACTCATAGAAGTCCACCAGACAAAGCGCAGCGGGCACCGCCGCCCCTCCGCCACTGACCAGGAGGTCCATGATGTCTTTTGAATTCTATGAAGGCTCTACCCGTGAGAACGCGGATGTCCCGAGGATCAGGATGGTGGGAACACCAACGCCACGGAACAATACGAATCGACTCCTCAATATCTGCATTCAAGGTACATAGCGATCATTCTTCCTGAATAAGTCGATCGAATAGCAACATAATCTCTGGATTTATGTTATAGTACCTCGCCATTGGATCCAGCGACTGCAGGTTGGGAAGGCCGAGGATCGATCAGGTCCAACCTCCCGAATCCTCCCGCCCGGTTCGGAAGGGATGTGTCTTCCCGACTACACCCAGGGTTGGGTAAAGGAGTCTTTACCGTGAAACGACTGTTGATCCTCTTCTGCCTCTTCTGCCTCGCGGTCAGCCCGACCTGGGCCGCCCCTGCGACGAATGATGCCGCGGCGGCGGTCCCGACCGCCGAAGAAACTCCGCGGTTCCTCTCTGCCCCGGAATGGGCCCAGAGTGACGACAGCGGCTGCCAGCTGCCGGACCTTCAAGGCTTGTCCAAGGACGAAGCGAAGGCCACGATCGCAGCCGCGGGCATGCAGGTGAGCTCCGCCGCTGCAGTACCGGGTCCCGTCGCCTTCAGTTGCAACAGCATCACCAACTGCGCGGCGGGCAGCCCTTGCTCCATCACCGACATCGGCCAGTGCTGCACCACGAGCGGCGGTCTCGGTCTGTGCTGCGTCACCGGCACCATCAAAGTGAAAACTTGTCCGTGCCGCTGTACCGGCACCCTTTGCGCTTTGAGTTGCGTCAGCAGCAGCAACGTCAAGTGGGGATGCAGGTAAGTTGTAAAACACCACATTCCTCGGGCTCCCCAATACATTTCGGTTGACCCGCCATTTCTCAACAAGACCGACCGATCGCTCGTGCGACGGTCGGTTTGATGGTCAGCCAGCAGCTCTCGATGACGTGGCCCAGATGAAACTTTCAATGTCTCGAGAAAGGCCTCGGCCGGCTGGTGAATCGGGGCAAGATCGCGAGACGCAAGCAGCTCGATAGACCAGGCACTGTCGCTTCCTATCTCATCCTGCCTTATCCTTCTGGCGACCGTGTTTTTTATCGCCAATCGCCGTAGAGTTGAAACGCCGCCCAGTGGACCGGGCTGCTAGGCGTCTCGGCGCCCGTCTCTCCACTGAGCACCTCGAGCTGGGCGGCGCGCAGGGCCTCGGTCTTGGACTTACCAGCCAGTAGGTGACGAAAGAAGAGCACCATCAGGACCTGGGTCGAAGTATCGGACACCCGCCACAGTGACGCCGCCACCGTACGTGCGCCAGCGAATTGGAAGGCACGGGTCAGCCCGATCAGACCTTCACCCGCGAGCTCCTTGCCGAGCGCCGACCGACACGAAGAGAGCACCACCAGATCGGCGTCCAGGCGTATGCTCTCGAACACTTCCCAGGCCTGGAGCAGCCCATTCTCCCGCCCCGGCTCGAAAGACTCAGGGATCGAGAGCACCAACGCCGAGTCGAGAGGCGAACGCTCATCGAGCACCGCGTGCACCGCGAAGTGCAGGTAGCGTGTTTCGCGGCCAACAGCCTTGGCTCGCGCCTCATTGGCCTCGCGGCCGAGCAACGCCGTCGCCTGGCCGGGAAACAGCGCCGCGATCTGCTCCACTTCGTGACGGCTTGCCGCCAGCGGCTCGAACGCAACGCCCCGCTGGGCGGCGGCACGCACGCGGGCATCGGTGATCGTCGCCGTGGTATCACGGTAAGACGTGGGATACTCGGGATCGCCGAACGCCATCAAGCGAAGCGATTCTCGAGCCGGCGCTCGCCCTACCTTC